>CAJVPK010000171.1:0-53651 GCA_910592015.1 Diversispora eburnea | reverse complement strand
TTTTAGTGTAGTAGTAAACAAAAAAATTTAAAAGTATATGATTATCATGAATAGCGATTATTATTATAAAAATAAAATTTTTTTTCTAAATAAAAAAACTAAAAAAAGATAATAATTATAAAAAAAAAAAACTAAAAAAAGAGAATAATATACATATATATAAAGAACGGTTGATGGTTTTTATGCAAAACAATTTCCTTATTTGTAATTCTTTGGTCAAGATTGACAAGAATTTTTATAATAAACTGAACACAAACAAGACTTTTCATTTCCATCCATTCATAATATAACGTTAATATAAAAAAATGCTTATAAGTAATCTTAAAGAATGAGACAAAATACATATAATATATAATTTTATATCTATCTAATTCCAAACAAAGGAATAATTAGCGTTCAAATTCAAAATAAAATTTTTAAGAAAATTTATACTAAAAAATAAAAGATAATACTAATTCAATAATTTATTGGATTTCCATTATTTTCAATTACACCTTTAATTCTTTGTGGCATACTATCAATTAATTTAATTAAAAAGTTGGTATCCAAATTATTCTATTCTTCTTGTAATATTTTAATTAATTCTATCTTGTTTTTTGATTTTGGCTTATGTTTTTTTATTTTTCTATCCAATTCAGACCATAAATTTTCAATTGGATTTAAATCAAAACTTTGTGCAGGCCAAATTAAACTAGTAATTGATTTTGATTCTTTCCATTTTTTAACTTTTTTTGTAGTATGACAGGGGACATTATCATTTTGATAAATATAATCAAAACCAATTTCATTCAAAAAAGATAAAAGATATTGATTCAGTAATTATATATATTTTGTACCATTAATGCTAACTTCAACTATAACTAAAGGTCCTTTGTTATATTTTGTAAAAAAACCTCAAACCATAATACTATCTAAATGTTTTATAGTAGACTAAAAACAATCTTTATGATATTTTTCATCTTTTGTATGTCACACCTATTTTTGAAAATTATTTTTGAATATTTCAAAACGTGATTCATCACTAAAAATAATTTTTTTCCATTCATCATTCCAGTTTTTTCTTTCTTTACACCAATTTAATCTTTTTTTTTAAATTTGATTCTGAAATTAATGGTTTTTTCTTAGCTACTTTTCCATAGTATCCTGACTCATGTAAAACATGCCTTATAATATCAGTACTAACTGTTATTTCTAAAAAACTATTAAATTTATCAGTTAATTCTATAATTGAATCTGTTCTGTTGTCTTTAACAATTCTTACTAATTATCTTTTATCAGTTTCAGTTAGTACTGCAAGTCTTCCAGTTCTAGAGACATTGGAAGTTGTACCTTTTACTTTATATTTTTTAATTATATAAGTAACTGTTGATTCTGGATGTCCCAGAATTCTAGAAATATCACTATTGCTATAGTTTCCTTTCCAAAGACCAATAATTTTACTTTTATCAAAATCAGTTAATTTTCTAAGTTTTGATATTTTTAATTTAAAATTAATTAATAATTGATAATTATTATGAATTATTGATACAATGATAACAATAAAATAAAAATATTTCACAATCTGGTTTATTTCATTTAATGATTCCTGTGATATATATAATTTTATAAATTTGTCAAAGATCAATAATTTAATACACGTTTAAAAAATATAAATTTCTCAATAAATATTTGACCAAAAAATACAAAAATTTAAACATATATATTTAATGACCTTCCAAATCTGTTTACTTAGTGGTCCAAATATGGTTATGAAAGTGGTTCAAAAAATCGGAAAGGGTCAATTTTTTAGTATAAATTTCTTAAAAATTTTACTTTGAATTTGAACGCTAATTATTCCTTTATTTGGAATTAGATAGATATAAAATTTATATATTATATGTGTTTTGTCTCATTCGTTAAGGTTACTTATAAGCATTTTTTATATTTTATTATTAAAAATTAACTTTAATATGTTACAACTATTGTCAATAATTTCTGAATTTTATCGATTCCACAAATATTTCAAATCTGTGTCGATCATTTTTAAAAAATCAAAAAAAAAAATCCAAAAATAATTATCAATCGGAACCACATATAAAAACTTTGTTGTTTATTAATATAGTAATGCAAATAATACTAAGTACAATTAAAGTTTAGAATATGAAGCATCTACTTGAAAGTTTCAAATTTTTAAATTGAGAAATGAGTTTAATATTAACGCTTGAATATCGGACGTTTTAAAATTATACTCTAAAGTTTAATCGTGTATTATTCTCTCAATTCTTAATATATAAGGCTGAAATATTTATAAAAGATGCTCCATATTTCAGGCTTTAAGGTTACTTAATACTATATTTATTGTTAAATTAATAAATAATCAAGTTTTTCAGGTATAAACTATCGATATAATTATTTTCGAATTTTTTTTATTTTTTAAAAATTTTATTAAATTTTGATCATTTTTATTCACGTCTAATTGAAGTCAAAATTTCTGTTAGGTACCCATATAAGATAGTTGGTATCTATCGTTAATACTCATCGAATATGGTATAGGTAACGATATAAGAACAAATTTATTATTTTTTGTCAATTTCATTTGAAGCGTAATATCTCTATGTATAGACGTTCAATTTTATCACAAAATATATCATATGATAGCCCTAGTTTAGGGGAATCTAATAAAAAAAAGTTTGTGCAATTTAGATTACTCATTGTGCCACAATTAGCATTTTAATTTTAGCAATTATTTTTGAATTTTATCATTCCACAAATACTTTTGCTAGGGGAGTGTATATTGATAGCATTTGCATTATTACTTCTTCAGATGATATACTGTATAAATTACAATCAGAATGTCAAACTCATAATGAGGCCAATAAGTCTACAGGTTATAGTATACAAATATCATTATCGAATTTGGGTTTTTAAAAGAATTAGAAATTAATATAGAAGAGGGTGCACAGGAGGTGTCATAACCTAACTAAGCAATTTTCTTGAATGACAATGGTGTCAAAATTCTGTTGTTATGACACAACCAATAGTTGGCATAATCTAAATTGAAAAGTATTCTATACTTAAAATTAGTAACCTAAAAAGCAAAATGCAACACACACTTGAGACTTTTATAGTCTAATCTAAGTCATTTTTTGTTTATATAAACAAAAAATGACTCTATTAACAGTTAAAGTTTGAACAGGTGAAGAATTTTAAAATGATTATAATTTGCTTAATTTTGATTATATAGGTCTGTCCTTTTAATATAATAATTAATTTTTATATTTGAGGTTACTTAGTACCATTTTAATATTACTTATAATATAAAAGATTATATGTAAAAATTTCGATGATTTGTATATAATTTATAATTATACTAATTTATTATTTCCGTAATTTTTTAATTCTGGCCAGAATTACGGAAAATTTACGGCAGAAATTTTTCACGGGCGTTCGTGAATATCTCCGCGAATATCGATGTTACAGAAATGAAACACATATCATCTGGTAGCTAAGAACAAGGGCTTTCTATCTGTTATAAAAATATCTTAATATAAAATCAATCCCTATCATGTTAATCGCGACCGAATTAAAAAGTTGATCACGAGATTTTTCGTAATATTTTTGTACACGCTCTAGACAATAAAAATAAAATTGTCATAAGACATCACGCAGGAAATAGTAATTTTTACTTAGCAATACTTAGTATTGTTATTATTGATGTATTACAATAGTTGGTAGAGCGGGATCAAAGCTCAACACTATTATCTCTAGGTCGCTAGGCTTGACGATTGAGATAATGACACGTATTTATTAAAATTTTATATTAAACTGAATTATAATTCTTCATCAAAACCGGCAATAGCTCAGTTGGTAGAGCGGGAGACTGTAGTGAGACGTAAAGCTCAACACTGATATCTCTAGGTCGCTAGTTCAAATCTGGCTTGCCGGAATAAGAGGGTTGCTTCTTTCCATTTTGATTGTGATTTAATTTTTAAAATTTTAATATATTCAATTGGAAAGTTCAAGAATTTTTCAAATTTTTATTGAGATCATGCGAAATTGTATAAAATCTATAACTTCACGATCTTGGGATCAAATATTCTATATAAAAAATAAAAATTAAAACCGAAGAATCTTTTTATTAAATTATTACTTCGTTGACCTTATAGAAGGTGATGCACAATTATTAAACGAATATATCAAAGATATTTTTCCGAAAAAAACAGTAAGTCATTTTCTTATATTGCATGCTCAATTTTCAAAACTAGAAGAAAAACTTCAAAAATTTCATCAGTTAAAATAGACAATGATGAAAAACGGAAAGGACATTACTTTGCTTACGATGAAACTTTAGAAAAGTTATTAAGCAAAAATATAAACAGTAATATATATTAATAATTTGAAATTACAATTTTAAAGCGGTGGCACAAGGTAAGGTGAAAGAGGCAGTAGACTTTTTATTGTCGAAATATATTGATGATCCTTGCGGATCAAAGTTGTTAACGAAAAGATGCAATGTGGAGTTTGATAGATAAACTTTTAATGGCGTTTACAGATAATTATATATCAAAACTCATTGTGGGATATCACATCAAAAAAAAAATTTACTCCCGATCGATTATTTCTGATGTACTTTACGAATTGAGAAAATCTTTTTACATGACAAAACTGGAAGAAAAAATTTGGGTGTTGTACGAAGTGATTCAAATTGCAAAAATAAAAAAAAATAAAAAATTCAGAATTAATAATTCTAACCCCACAAGATAGTTTTGAACTAGAAAAAATACCTGTTATTCAAACTAACGAATCACAACCAAAACACAAAAGACAACGCTGAGCCACAAAACCATTTTAACAACCATTAAATTAAAATTATTGACGATTTAGGCTCAAGCAACGGGTTAATATATAACTCGTCATCGAAAAAGTAAATAAATATCAAAGTATGTTTCTTCTATACAATTTTAATAAAGTATAATATTTTGAAATTAATGATAAAAGCTTTATTATTTAAATATGCTATTGTAAAGTTTGAACTAAATTATAAATAATATAACAAAAGCTTCTTTCTTTCGCCTTTTAACACAGGATATCTAAATATAAAAAGTTAATAATATGTTTGTAATAAAAAAAAAAAAAATGCTTTTTTATAAAAATTATAATCTACCCACTTAACGATACTACTAAGATCGAAAAAGGAGTTGGTTATTCATAGATGTCTTGCTTTCGTTAAACTTTCAAAATAGCAAAAAAATCTGGAACTTAAAGGTTAAACGAGAAGTAATACCTATGTATCAATAAAGGGGAAAATTCATGTTATTTCGGGTTACACCAAAAATTTAACTGATGGACATGTCGCCTGACTGATTTGGCAATTGAAACAATGACACGTATTTATATCAAACTTACACATCAAAAAACCGGCAATAGCTCAGTTGGTAGAGCGGGAGACTGTAGTGAGCCTCAAGGCTCAGCGCTGATATCTCTAGGTCGCTAGTTCAAATCTGGCTTGCCGGAACAAGACAATTGCTTTTATTTTCTTTTTGAATTTTGTAATTTGACGATTGAAATAATGACACGTATTTATTAAAATTTTATATCAAACTGAATTATAATTCTCCATCAAAACCGGCAATAGCTCAGTTGGTAGAGCGGGAGACTGTAGTGAGCCTCAAAGCTCAGCACTGATATCTCTAGGTCGCTAGTTCAAATCTGGCTTGCCGGAATGAGAGAATTGTTTTTACTTTTATCATTTAAACTTCATTTTAGATCTATAAACCTGAAGTATCAATGCGCTATTATTCCTCAATATAACCCAGAATTTTGATTAGATATTGATTCTTTATAATTCAGTCATATTCTCTGCTTTTTTTTTCGGATTCGCTTGATACATTTTCACATTTCTTTCTTCTTTTATAATTTGATCTTATTCTTTGCTTCACTGCTTTTTTTATTTGCAGACTCGCTCTCTACATTTACATTTGCTTTTATATCTTTACATCTTTACATTTTACATAATTTCCTAATCTGATTTTATTATGGGTGGGAATCTCGCTATTAATTTTATATACTGGTATATCGAGGAAACCTTCATAGTATCAATTTGAAACTTCATGCTCTTTTTTTTTAGAAAAACTAGCCCAAGTATCAATACGGTTATGGATGAGATTTCAAAATCTCCACGTAATTCGACTTCTTAATGAATATCCCACATTTCATAAAGAAAATGAACTTGAATACACATAGTTCAAAGTCTGATTTTCGGAACTTAATGGAATATTGGAGAATTTGTACAACGTACTCACTAGTGAGAACTCCAAAAAAAAAAAAAATTGAGCTTGAGTATAAAAGTCACGTTTTTTATTCTTACAGAATATTCTTGTTACGTGATTCAAAAATATGAAAACTCCAACAGAAACATTTTGAAAAAGCAGATTGTGAATATTACAATTTATTTTAATATTTTAATATTTTTTTTGGATAAATGTGAATATTAAATATAATAAATATTTCAAGAATGAACATTTTAATTACATAATGCTAATGGTAAAGGTGAAAATACTTTATATCATCTCCAATAAACAGGTAATCAATCTGTACTCTTGGAGGAAATTATTCAAATTATAGTGAGATTCATCAGGGTTTAAGTCAAGTTTTTAATTAAAAAAATAATTATTAGCAAATTTTATTTTATTTTAATAAAAATTTGTAAATTCATATAAGCTAGAATCAAAATTTCTATACTCAGTATTAAATAATATTAATAATTCAATATTTATTTTATTTTGCATATTCATTAATCTTCTCCTTCTCGCAAATATACCAACTATTACTATATTACTGTCCATGTATTGAATTTATCTGTTAAAATATTTGCAATATATATATTTAAGAACAGCACACTTCTGAAACCAAGTCATTGATGAATAATTTTCTCTTAAATACTGCCTTAGATCACCATTTAATAATTCAAAATAAAGTGTTTATCTATTGTGAATTAGGATAAGACCTGGATAGTTAATATACATTACATGTTTCAATATCAAATATAACATTTGATCAGGATATAATTTTCAAACCTCAAAGAAATTTTAATATAACTTTCCAATTATTGCAATTATTGTGCATCATTGCATCTTTCCATTTTGCAGTATGAATTGTAGAACCACCTATTTTATATTTCACCGTAATAATTAATCCATTCAATAATGAAGTAATGGTTGATTGACAATCTTTAATTAATTTGTCAATTTCTTTTTTTTTTTTTCTGAATAAATAAACACGTAACATTCACATTTTCACAAATGAAGATTTGAAATTGTATGTATTAAATTCAAGTTTAAATTTAAGTAATATTATCAAAGTCAATAGATTAAATTTATTAATTTTTTTTTGAATTTCTAAATATTTTTCGTAATATAAATATTTGGATGAGATTAATCTTCACATATTAGCATAGTTACACTTTTAGTCCATCAAATAAATGCATCTCGAAGTATTCCTCTTAAAACTCTTGTAATATACATATCTTAATACGTTTATTTTTTTATTTTAAAGCAGTAATAAAGCGTTCACACAAACTGGATGAAATTTTTCACATGATTTGCCATATGTCTAATATATACCTAATTATAATGTCATCGATAATCATGTCCGCGTGTAACGTTAAGCAAAAATGGCTTAAATTATATTTTTTTAATTTCCAAGGTGAACTTTTACAACGAACTATCAAAAATTCAGCAAAGATTACCAGTTACTGA
The DNA here is from genome assembly GCA_910592015.1 of Diversispora eburnea. Classification (NCBI taxonomy): domain Eukaryota; kingdom Fungi; phylum Glomeromycota; class Glomeromycetes; order Diversisporales; family Diversisporaceae; genus Diversispora; species Diversispora eburnea. The sequence continues at coordinate 45,915 of CAJVPK010000171.1, read as the reverse complement.
AATTCGACTTAATTCAAGAACATTAAGAATATTTCAAAACTCCTAAGACTTTCTTTTATCGATATTATAGTTATTAAATTTATCAAATGCAACCGAATATTGATGATTTTAGACCAGAAAATCCATATGGACCACCTGTTGTACCACCTCAACGAGTAGAGGCTCAATCACAAAGAGGTTATAGGGGGAATCGTGCTCGTCAACAACGTCATTGGAGGAATGGAAATGGAGGTGGTCAACAAAATGGAGCTAGTAATGTTAATAATATGGGTAATAATAATATTAATAATGGTGGAAGAGGAAGGAGAGATTATTATAGACGTACCCGTGATAAAAGCAGAGAGGGGTGGGGTCAAAGACAATATAACAGTCGTCAGCCAAGATCTTATAGAGATGGACCATCATATCGTGATGGTTCTTCTTATAGAGATGGAAGTATGCATCGTGATCGTAGCAGGGATAGTTGGCAAAGACAATACAATGACCGTTCATCACGTTCATATCGTGATAATGGTCCGTCAAGACAAACTCGACAGAATCAAGGTGATCGACAACCTCCATGGCATCAAGACAGATATTATCAATATCCTCCACAAAATGGTGTTTCTCAACAAACTAATTGGCCCGCTAATAGTCATGTCGGTGATGGTACTCATAATCCACACACATTGATACCGCCAGGAACTCATGTACAAGGACATGTTACTCAAAATATTTCGCAACCATTAGCAGGTCAACTTGGACCTCCAGGTATTTCTAACCAACATGGTCTTCAAGGTGCTCACAGTATATTACAAGGTCCACCAGGACCTCAAACACCAATTAATCAACCTGTTCATATTGGTCATTTGAATCAACATGAACATGATAGACATCAATCATCACATTTAAGTCAGCCCGGTGCACCTGGAACACATTCAGTAATTCCAACATATGTCGACCCGGCTTACGGTCAGGAACCTGCACCTTTCCAAGGGCAATTACCACCCCAAATGCAGCCTTGGGATCAAAATGTGGCTGGTTATCAAGGCCACCATTATCAAACTGATAATTATTATCATCAACATGCATACGAACATTATCCAGCTCAATATTCGTACGATTACAATCAACCATTAGATAATAAGCATACAATGCCACCACAACCTCCACAACCTCCCCAGCCTCCAAATCCTCCACATTTTGGTCCAATTAATTCGCATCATTCACAAGATAACTCCACAACGCAACCAACACAAGCTCCAAAATTAAATTCCCCGAATCAAATTTGTCAACCACCTCAACAACCTCCCACTACGTTACCCACACAACTTTCTAATCCTAACCAATTATCAATGCAACAAACTTCACAAGTACAAGGATCAAATAATAATGCAAATAATAATGCAAATAGTAATGCTCCTCCTGGACTTTCTGCTACACCTCTCCAAGTTAAGCCAACTGAATTATATGAAAAATTAGGGCAAGTAGGCGAAGGTACATATGGGTTAGTATCGTTTATAATATTCCTACGGCCGTCTCTCGTGAGCACAAGACAATGATTGATTTCTATCAATTAATAATATTAACAATTTTATATATAATTTTATGCTTATATCTTTTAAATTATGTTTTCAGTAAAGTTTATAAAGCAAAAAATAGAGAAAATGGTGAGATTGTTGCACTCAAACGGATACGCATGGAGGCAGAAAAAGAAGGAGTATGTATCCATCGTTTTTTTTACTAAGTGAATTTTATTTTTTATTTTCATTAATAAAATATTTTTTATAGTTTCCTGTCACGGCACTGAGAGAGATCAAGCTTCTACAAAAACTTAAACACGATCATATTGTTCGTCTAAAAGAAATTATGGTCTATCAAGGTATTTAAAGAGATGCCTGAATAAAATATTATTGTTATTATATTGATATTAAATTATTGTAATCGATAGTTACGATTTTATGGAAATTTTACTAAATGACTAATTATTTATAAATTTAATCAGGAGTCGTATATATGGTATTTGAATACATGGACCATGATCTTACCGGCGTTCTTTCAAACCCACAAATAACGTACGAGCCACATCACATTAAATGTCTAATGAAACAACTATTAGAGGGATTGGCTCATCTCCATGAAAATCAAATTTTGCATCGTGATATTAAAGGTAGAATTAGTACTAATTTTATCATTAATCTTATCATTATTTTTTTTATTATTTTTATTAATTTGAAGAAATTAATTTTTTTTTAATTACTAGGATCAAATATTTTGTTAAATAATCGTGGGGAACTTAAATTAGCTGATTTCGGGCTTGCCAGACATTTTCAACCTCGAAGAATGCATGAATATACAAATAGGGTCATTACATTATGGTATAGACCTCCAGAGTTATGTTTGGGTGCAACCGAATATGGGCCAGAAGTTGATTTATGGAGTGCAGGGTAATGAATTTATGCATAATTAATTTTTTATTTAAAGAAATTTCCTTATTCTCCTTTTTCTTATGATTTTCTTTATCACATATCATGAAAAGGTGTATAATGATGGAGCTTATTACGAGAAGACCCATATTTCCAGGTTCTGATGAAATAAACCAATTAGAAAAAATATTTGAACTAATGGGGGTTCCTTCGACCCAAGAATGGCCGGAAATAATTAACTTGCCCTGGTATTCAGTAATCCATTTCCCTGAAGTTTGGAAACACAAATTCAGGGAACAATATTGGAAGTGAGTATTTTATTATTTTATTTTAAATTTTTTGTGGCAATTATAGTTTATTATAATAATTATTCTTAAAAAGAAACTATCACTAATAAATATACGTTTTATTTTATTTAGCGTTCTCTCATCAGGTGCTATGGAACTTGTTGAGTCTCTCTTGTCGGTAAACCCTGCACATAGACCTACCGCAAGGGAGGCTTTAAATTTTGCATATTTTACAACCGAAGATCCCAAAGCCTGTTCGCCTATGGAGTAAGTATGATTATTCAATTCTTTTGAGTTTAGTTTTTCTTTATTTTATTTAATTTCTTATTAAAATGCAAATTATTTTAAATGATAGGCTTCCCGAAATATTTGGGGATTGGCACGAATATGAATCTAAGCATCGAAAAAAAGCCAATCCTTAAATTATTAATATTTTTTTTTCAAAAAAAAAAAAGGTCGAGTTTGGAATTAGTTTAGGAGGAATTAGATTTATTTTTTTAGTGGTATTTCGTTAAAAAAGATAATAATAAATAATAAATAATAAATGCGGCGTAGATACCAGTTAATTATTAAATTTGGATGATGATTTTTTTTTTGGAAGGTTTTATTTAAACGGTGGTTATATTTTGGCTTAATCACATATTTGATTTATTGAAAGAATTATTAATTATACATTTCTAAGAATTGTATTATAAAAAGTTTATTAACGGTAAACATTTAAAACAATTTTAACAATAAATTCGTGTGTAAATAACATACAAATTGAATATATATACAATCCTGATCAAACCTTACATTTCTATGCAGGTCTTTAAGAATTTTCAACGACCTATAGAGTTCTAAGGGGCAACAAGTGCGAACTCTTGTGAGGCATGAGAAAGTGAATAGATACTATTGGTATCTCTGTCAATCTCATCAGAATGGCATTTTGACAACGGAAGATCCTTGATCCACCTAACTTTTTTATAATGATGGATTTAATAGATCTCAACTTGCCATCCCAAGCGGGCTTGGAAATGCACAGATAAGATGGTTCATCACGAGCTGACTATGATGTTATAGATGTTTTGATAATTATTGGATATATTAGATCTTGTTAAAGGAACAAGTACTCACCATTTCTAATGTTTTTTAAATGTACAGAATGTACAAATGTACTGGTGAGGATCTTTTTTAAAATGCAAATTCATCTTCTAATTCTTCTATTGCAAAATTAATTAGGTTTGTCTTTGAATTCAAAACTGACAAATTTCTGTGATTAGTTTAGGTATCTCATTTGCTTGCCACTTGAGTTTTTTTTTTTTAAATGAATAAGGTGACCTTATAGTGTCTTGACTGTTGATAGCTTCGTTTTTGAAACTCCTTGATTTTCTTGAATGGCATTTCTATTCTTTCAGTAGTTAATCTTAACCTTTGTGTGAAAATTATTTTGTGACTTGAACTTAGAAACATGGAATTAAGAGAAATAAATGAATTAAAAGAGGTTTATTTGTGAAGTATTAATAGAACAATTTTATCAAACTCACTTTTTCATTTTTTTAATAAATGAAAAAATGTTTATTAGTTAATATATTTTTTATTCCATCCTACAAGAACACTTAGAAAATAACCAACCATTACTATAAATAGATAGATATAAACATCATAACTTGAATAGTAAATTTATGAGAAAGGTTCGTAAAATAAATTATAATATAAGTAGAAAACCCCCTTGACAATTTTATTATAATATTAAATAGATAAAATAAAGTAAATAAATAAATAATAAATATCTAAAAATAATAAATAAACATAACGTATCTAAATTTATGTAAAAAAAAATTAATTTAAATTTGAAACAGTTATTAAAAATTTATTCATCAAATCTTGATTCAATTTCCCGAACTAAATCTTCCAATTCTTCACGCTTTTTTCTTTCTACCGCCAATTGTGTTTCAAAATGGGTTTTAACTTTATTGATCTCTTCATTGAACCATTTCTTCAATTTGAATTCCACATCTGTTGATTGATTAGGAACGTTAAACTTTGAGGCGTATGATCTGACCCCTCCAAAGGATGGCTTGCTACCTGTTTCAGTGTTTGTGGTAGTAGTAGCAGTAGTAACTACATTCTTTGATTCAGCGGAACCTTGTGATGATAATTCAATTGGTTTCTTGGGGACAGAACGTAATGTCGGCATTCCCCCTCCTGCAAATGGTAATTTAAACATATTAGGTTTCATAGGTTTTATTGGTTTTGATGGTAGCGTTGGTTGATTAGATTTATCTTTGGGTTCCTCTACTTCTTCTTTGTCCTAAATAATTAATTAAAAACAAGCATAATTTAATAATTTCATATCTTCAATAAATTGTGAAAGTATATTTTTTTTAAAAAAAAATTTACTGACCTTTGCTATTGCTTGTTCTAATAATTCATTTTGACTTTGAGTTACTGTATTTTTTCCCGGAGGTCTTCGACCTTTGATTGCTGGCCTTGAAACATTCAAACTAGTCAATTTAGGCCCAACTGGAATAGGTGGAAGTTCTGTCTCTTTTTCTTTGATCTCTTTTTCAACTGGTTCTTTAGCAATAACTTCTATTTCTTCTTGTTCTTTAGCAATAACTTCCATTTCCTCTTTTTTTTCAATATTTTTTTCAACTTCAATATCCATTTCATCTTTCTTTACAGGTACTTCTTTTTCAATTTCTGTAACTTCTTCCTCCGGTTCTTTGGTAGATTCATAAGTATTATAATCTGCATCTTCCGGCTCTTCTGAGTATAACTTAGGAGACTTGACTTTTATTGGTTCTGATTTTTCATTAATTTTTTCACTAGACACAATTGAAATGTTTTTATTAGATGTCGAAGATCTTCTTGGTACTGAGGGAGGTTTGGCTGGAGTAAATCCAGGTTTTGGAACTGAAGGTGGTCTCGCTAAAGGAACCGGTGGTGATTTAGGCGCTTCAGTTTTAATTTCATATTGTGATGTAGGTCTAATTCTAGGTGGAGGTACTGGAGGATCTTCAGAATCAACTGGAATATCGGGCAAAACATTCTTTGATGGTCGAGTTCCTGATGATGGAGGCTTAGAACTAAAAGGAATAGGAGGCTGGGTAGGGGGAGTAGGAGATGTAGGAGACACTAGAGAAGAAGGTCCGTGGCTAGCGTATGCTTCTCCCCCTTCGCTTGAAGTTCGTCTAGGAGTAGGCAAATTATCTTCATGATCAGATTGAAGTTCAGAAGAATCTAATGATGATTCATGTAATGAACGTCGACTGGATGTAGACGAACGTTTAATAGGTGGTGAAAGAATATTAACGCCGTAAGTCGGACGTCTTGAAAGTGAAGGAGATGGTGATTTGGGTAACGTGGGAGAATCTTCTTCATCCCGATATTTGCGAGTACGAATTTCTTGGGGACTGGGTTCAAACTCAGACTTGGGTTCAAACTCAAGTTCGGGTTCAGGCGTTAATACCGGTCCAATAATAGATTCGGGCTCAGGTCTAAGTTCAGGCTCATCGTACACAGGATCTGGTTCAGGATCAGATTCAGGTTCAGACTTAAATTCAGGTTCAAGTTTGGACTCAGGCTCAGGCTCAGGTTCAGATTCAGATTCAGGTTCAACCTCATGAGGTACAGATTTGGGTTCTTGTTCATTGATTTTAACTTCCGAGATAACAGATCTAAGATTGACTTCTTCTCCTACCACCTGTTCTTTTTCTGTAATTAATTCTACATAATTAGAGGGGAACAATCCAACTTCTCCATTTTCATTTCTACCTTTCCACCAATCATCATCAGATTTGTCCAAAATTACAACAACTTCTTCTTCTTTAAGATTAATTTCATCTAATAAAAGAGTTTTGATGTAGTTAGACCTCATAATAAAGATAATTTGTGACTGTAATGAAAATTTCATACCATCTCCGTCTGCATCATATTCATAAATGACTTTAGCTTTTAGTTCCGCTTTATAAAAAGAAAAGTTGAAAAATTATTTAAAATTCTTTATGATAAATGCAAATTCCTATCAAGATAAGCATTTACCACGTTTTGGTTTTGGAGGTTTTTTTTTTGGTGGCAACGGAGGAATTACAGAAACAGGTTTAGCTATAGAATCTTGATGCTCTCGCGAAATTTCGGGCTATATAATTATAAAAATTCAAGTAAATAAGCTACTGGTATCTTTAACTATTTCAATTATTCTGAAGACTAAATACTAAAAAAAAAAAAAAAAATCAAATCAAAATCAAAAATGCTGGCAATGAAAAGAAAAGAAAATAAAGGAAAATCAAAGAAAGAATATAAGTCTCCTCCTTACTTTTATAGGTGAAAAATTCTATGAAGTAAGAATTTAGAACATACCGAAGGTGGTGTAGCTAATTTATTATCTTTTGATGGTTCAGAATGATCTTCTGAAGAGCTGCGATTTGTCTTTCTTGAGACATGCTTTTCTTCGGTTTTTTCATCATACCCGCTGGATTCTGATGTATTTTGACTGCGTCTAGTATTTTTTAAAGGGAATCCACCAGAAAATAAACTGCCAAGTCCTCCTGGTTTAACACCATAATTCATAAGTTTCTTGGTTATTTTTCCTAAGAAATTAAAATTAAAGCAACTACATGGTAAATAAACCAAGATAATTGATATCATCCAAATATTTCTATCTATTTCTATCTATCTATTCCTATCTAACCTTTTCCTTCATTTTCATCATCTTCATCAACAGATTTATTTTGAGTCTCAATTAATTTAACATGCTGTTATTTAATGTTAAATATAAATTAGATAAATTTTAACAATTAGGAAAAGTCAAGAAAATTACAAATAAAAAAAAATCTCACATTTGCGGGAAATACGCCAATCTTTCCATTTAAATCCCCTTTCCACCATCCTTGATCTTGCTCAAGTACTGTTAACATATCACCTTTATCAAGAGACAATTCTCCAGTTTCTCGGGCTTCATAATCATACTCTACTCTTGCTAAACAAGGTACTAAAAATATTGGATATGCGCAAATAATAAATTATTTTTTATGTTTCAAGTATATTGAAATTCAACATTTAATTTTGTACCAAAAGGTTTCTTTGGGATTTCTTCCGATTCTTCAATGTTTGACTCTTCGACATTTGACCTTTCGATGTCTGACTCTTCGGGAAATTCATTCGGCTGTCCAATAATAAATGAAATATATAATAAGTACAAATAAGTGAATATATAAAATTATTTAAAATATCAATTGTTTTAGGGAAATAAAACCGTCAATAATTGATAAACTAAAATTTATATAAAAACCTCAATATCCATAGCGATAAATGTTTAGTATAAGAGTTTAAGCTTAATGTTCGTGGATCATGTGCTTTGTTTGCTCAATTTGTATAATATTCAATTGCATTGAATACCTAAGATCTAATCTATTTTTAAATATAATTGGTCGGCTGTCAAGATCCTAAATACATATATAAAAAAGTGTAGTCACATCGGATCATCAGATCATCGGATCATCGCGATGATCAAAAATCGACACATATGACCAAAAATTGGACAGACACAAAATATTAATACCTTGTTATAATTACTGATAAAAAGTCGTCGTCGTTCAAGGTAAAAAATGACTACATATATCTTCTACTAAATCCTCGACATCTCTACACCCACTGGGAGGTTGTTCTGCGACTGACTGTCTTGTTTATGATGAGAAGCTGTCAACTCTAGTTGGTAATGTGGATTTCGTCCATTATTAATGTAGACCTGTATCATTTCTATGATTGTTGCGACAATCATAGACTGACCAAAACATTCTTTTGTCTTGTTGGGTTGTAATGTGCTGGATTACACCAATAGATATTTGAAATGTTACTTTTTTTTTAAAAAAAAAAAAAAAAATTAATATATACTGTTGAGATCTGACTTTGTCTTCAACGTGATGATGCCAATGGTACGATGATCTAACATAATTTATTTTCAAATTGCTGAATATTTAGAGATATGGCATTTATTAATTTTTCACCACCAACCAAGGAAAGGTTAGCCGTATTAGCCCAATTAACAGCCAAATTATTTGATAATTATTATAATCCAACTGGGATAAGAACTGGCAATAAAATTCTTCGACAAAGATTAATAGGACCCACAGTTACTAATTGGTATCCTAAACCATTAATAAAGAAACGTGAAATAACTGATCTGTTTCCTGAATTTCAATTAATTGATTTGGAAGAAAAACAGCGATTAGATGATATTGCTAGATTAAGGAAACGAGGAAAAGGTTCTCCAAAGAAAGGTAAACCTATTTGATATATTTGAGATATTTGATATATATATATATATATATATATATTTGATGTATATTCGATATATTAAAAATATTATTATTTAAAATTTCAGGTCAAGGAAAACGTGCTACAGTAGGAACAAAGAAGAAAAAATAAAAATTTACATAATTCTCTTGACATTTTCACATTTTTTATTTTTAATAAATATTTTAAATAAATAAATTAATATAATAATAATAGTAATAATGATTGTCTTTGACATAAATTTCTCTTAATAATATTAAAGATCAAATCTTCATAATGGACAAATACAATCAATGCCATATATTTTTACATTCAATTGTTCCAATTGTTCATCTCTTTGCAAACTTCTTTATCAAATTGAATTAATATAATTGTACACAATGATACTGAATGTGCAGTTTTAAATTGTTAATTTATCAAGTAGCTAATCACATGATACAAAACAATGCAAAAACGTTCGTAAATGAAATTGACAAAAAATAATAAATATAGTCTTTGAAAATTATCTGTACTGCATTCGATAGATATTAAAGATAGATGTCAAATATCTCATATCAAATTGTAGCCAGAAACGATATCTACAACTTTAGTTAGAAGCATTTTTGCAGTATCTAGTGAAAATTTAACTTTACTTAGACGTGAATAAAAAATGACCAAAATTTAATAAACATGAAGATTGAAATAAAAAAATCTGAAAATAATTATCAATTGTTTATACTTATAAAACTTTATTATTTAATAATTTAACAATCATATTGTGTATTAGAAAGTGAGCTGGAAATGGTAATAAAGTTTCTAACAACAAAGTTCACCACTCAAGTAGTGATAACAAAGATGGAAGGAAAAAAAACAAGAGTGATTATATCGGAGGTAACAACAAATAAAATAATCAACAGCGGAAGTCACATAAGGAAAAGAATCTGACAAATATGCAAAGCTAGGTACAAATATACAAGATGTAATTAGTATTAACCCACTAATCATCAATGAAAAGGAAAGATCATTGATATATCGCTAAAAGAACTAATCAAAGTGAAAATAGACACTAATAGGAATCTAGAATGGAGATTATTGTACAAAAATCATAACTGATGTAAAAAAAATACAGATAGAAACAGATTGGGTAGTAACAAAAGAAATTATACATGGTTCCAAGATAACGTTAAACGAGAATAGTCAGAGAAGATCTTTTAATATAAAGGTAATTAAAGATGAGTTGCCGGTACTCAACCAACTTGGTAGAGAGAAGACCAGATCTCAACCAATGTGTGTTTTCAGAAAATCAACGGAAAACAGCACGCATGTGTTCAGTTGTAATGGTTACATACATATATTAAAAAGATTAACAGAACAGCAAATAATAAAAGAAATAGTCAAAAAAGAAGAGAAATAAAGAATTACTCATTAAATCGCAGGTACATAATCAGAGTTTTTTAAAGATAGATGAAACAAGGGTAGACAAATGGATGACGGAAAGAGATAGATTCAACTTCATAGAGATTTTCAAGATCCAAGCGATCTTTCAGAAAGGTTCAAGCTCCATATTAATGAGTGTTTATATAAATATGAAACAACAAAATACTATTATACACCATACATAACCTTAATTCAAGTCAATGATACAGGAAAATCCAAGTTATTGAAGAATTTTGCAGAAAAAATAATGACCGCGTATTGTTGTTTGCGCGATACCGAATCAAGTGGCTATCCATCTAGATCACATATTGCAAATACACTATTACGTAAATTCACAAATGAAACGAGATGCTGTAATTACTTACCTTGCATATATATACACGTGTTTTCAAGAGGTACAAGAATTCAACGGAACTTGCAAAAAATGGATTGATAAACTTACAAACGAAAATTCTCAAGTGAATTTTTGGGAAAGTGTTAAAGTCAAAATGTCAAATATCGTGCGTTAGCTTAAGAAAATTACCTCATTTAAGGAGATGGCTAAGAGTATCAATAAGTATTTGGATATAAAAAAGATAACACAAGGCTCGATTAAATGTCTGTTTGCGTTCGTTGAAGCTCATACTCTTATTGGCAAAAGGGTTGGGGAGGAAACCCTGTTCTATTATATTTGTTAGACACTGTGGATATGAACACTAATTTTAAACATATATCGACACTGAAGATCCACAACATTTCTTTCAGTATGGTAGACCTTTGTGGGGTGCACTATTACCGCCTTCCAGTGAAACCGAAGGATTCAAACCAGAACGTATTATTGAATAGACTATTGACAAGCTTATTGGTGGAGAGTCTTTCATTTCTCGGAAGAAAAAATTCCATGGCAACATCAGTACTATAAAAACTTTAGCTATTCTTGGACCCCGCTTATGTACCACAATATAAATATGCATCTTAATTAATAGCAAGCTATATACAACTTTGTCTTAATATTTCAGAAGATCGTGAATGCATTATCACATCAATGCCTACTGAACCTGTGTTGGCAGAGGCGTCTTCCCGAATAATAAATGATCCGAATGTCGACCTCTCAGAACTCATTAGCTCTCTTCAGCGCTTAAGAAAGGAATAGTAGAGGCCGGTTATCGTGGAGAACTTACCGCCAGATTATTACTTCTTAAAGCTTGGGATGATTGCATTCAGAATCTACAACATAGCACAGTTGTTGGCAATATGTATTCTCGTTTTGTGACTATGAATGAATTTTAAAATCATTATCCACAGACAATGTTTATAAAAAATTGGAAGTCACCATGCAAGTAGAATTTACGGGAACAAGTTTTAGCGACGCCTACATTAAGTTCACACACTTTATCAATATTACATATACGCCAAATCGGAAAATTCTTGGAGATGCTCTAATTGCGGTGTTGCATTTTATGTAAACGAAATCAACGGGGAGTAGATATCATAATACCTATATATATATGCACTTTTTCTGAAAAGTATAGCGAAGATCATACTAATACAAGTTAAAAATTGGTCTACAGATAATAAAGGCAGTAACTATCCATCCTCTGCAACGGCTTACTGTCTCCAGCAAATGTAGGCATTGAGAAACTTCCACATATGCCATTTTTGTCGTTGTATTTGCAATTAGGTGCAACAAAGGATTCTGTTGACATTCTAACAGCATCTGTAAAAGAAACACAACAATTTACTAAGTGCAAAGATCAAATTAAAAGTAGATTATGGCGAAACCAGAGATAGATTCATCAAGAAGATTAGAATTAACGGCAATGCAAATGTCTCAGATTTCGAAATAATAGCATACCGAAAGCATTTTAAAATTTCATTTGCGTTATTTGGATTATCTTCAAAAATATATAGTTGTTTGAAACAGCATAAATCAGGTTTTGCAACTTCATCACCATCTAAAGATCTCACAAGTAGCTTTGAGCAATTGTTAACTGCTTGGGTCGATCCCACAGTGGATGACAAACCAGAAAAAGTTAAGATTATTAAACGCATGGAACCATTGGTATACAAGATGGAATAATAAATTCTTTATTATAAATTAAATCGAATAAGTTTAGAGGGTTTAGAGACCAACGTTTATTGCTTTCAGTTCATATGAGATCATGAATTCGGTTCATAAAAGTTCTTTATTTATATAATTAAAATGACAAATGTGCATTATATTAGCACTATTATTTTTCATTTTATCTTCTAATAAAATAATAAAGAAATTTGACACGAAAAATATTTGCTCTTTTTAATAGTATTTTTAATAAAGGAAAAAGAAATGATAATCCATTTTCAGCATCATATATTTCAAATTAGGTTGGGAAGAGATTGAATATGCAATAGTTAAGATAATTCGCTATATTAGCTTCGACGAAATATGTCACAATTACTGCGCCTGTGAATTCGTATTCTCTAATGATAAAATCGGAATAAAGATAAAAAATACATTAAACAAAATTGTCTGCGAAGCAAGGCTTATGGGCTTATCTATATCTATTTGATATTCAGATTTACAAAATAACCTATCCGATGTAAACATTATAAAAACGATACCATAAAGATATAGATATATTTAAAAAGTTCGTTTATTAGCATATACAAATTTTGAGAGTAATATAATCACGTGATAAAATTTTAGTGGAAAAAAAAAATATCAAGAAAAATTCTTGAATTATATATAACATCAATAACAATGCATTAAGTCTGCACCTCTAGCCCTCACACTTACACTAGTTGACAATTATATGACGCTCTTCCCTTAACAACTTCTAGAAAGAAATTAATTACTTTGATACAATTGTTGTTTAATTTCGGACTACAAAGCGAAGCAGGAGAAGTAGACATACGCATTATGCACTGGCGATATACGTATGAGCCAGTTAATCAGTTGGCAAAGGAAAGTATTTTTGTAGACCCGGATCACCCTATGACAACTCGTTTAAAGACAGGTTGTCTTATGCTTTGGGATATGACACTTCGGTTGAAGTCAACTGATCATTTTAGACATGCTTCTCGTTTGCTTACATGTAATAAGGTTGTTGCGTTTGATGTTAATAGTTATTTGTCAGGTCCAAATTATTATGTGACATTTGTTGTGACATATAATGGCAAAAATTTTGACAACAGCTGATGCGTTTGGTTTGTTTAATCCAGGTTCTCCACGTGAGAATGCTGAAGTTAATAATGACTATCTCGTCTTCACCTATCTGAATATGATGTTAACATCTTGTAACCAACATATAATTAAATAAACTTAAATAAATTTTGCTGTGCCAAATAATTAAATTGTCATAATGCAAGACGATTAGGTCTTTGCATAAATATGTATAAATTCGTCTTTAAAAAATTTTATACTAAATAAAGAAATAAACACTATGCTCGTTTTATTTTTCGTAAAAATGAACACAAATAGGTAGGGAGAGTTGTGGATAATACGCAAATAGGCAGGGAGATTTTAGATGACAGATAGGGCCAATTTGTGGATGATGTACGTGTGGAATGTATTATAAAGTTGATGGTAAGTAAGAAAATGGTGATTGAATAAACATATAATAAATAACTTGTATTAACAAAGTAACAGAAGATGTATCTTACAGTTTATTTTAGTTTAATGGAATTTTTGCATTGTTGTAATGAATGATAAATAAATTTTATATGATTCCTTACATATACGCGATCAAAAATAACTGAACAATAACTATGTAATTCATTGTATTGTAAATCCAAACAACAAATCTCTTCTACTGCATCTTCACAATCAGACTCAATAATCTGATTTAAGTTTATTGAACAAGCTCTTGCTAATGGTATTAAACTTCGAGGTTGTATCTATCAATGCTTTGACCAGAATCTTATCTTCTATCATATCAACGTGATATGATATAAAATATTATGAAAAATAACTAATGATTTTGGTATTATTATAATCTCAACAACATCTTTTTGATATAAAATAATATTGCAGAAATAAAATTCATTCACTAAGTTTTAAAATATTAATTATAAGTTTAAAGAAAGATTTACATTGCTCCACTTACTAGTAGATGTTCGCTAATCAATGAAACTTTATCATTATTTCTTTGAGATTCTTTGATGACAAAAGGTGTTATTGTTAATTTTTGAATAATTTTATAAATTTTATTTCTTTAATACAAATCATATAAGATGGAATATCTTAGATGGTATTTAATGAAAACGAAATATATATAATTAAAAATAATTATTAATTATTAAATAATAAATACTATTTTGTACAAATATGGTAGAGAATTATTAATCAGAATCTAAATGACCAACTTCTATTTCTTCATTATCTTCTTCATCCATTATATTAACCTCACCATTATTTTTTATATTATTTGTGTTAATTTCATTATTTTTTAAATGTTCTTCAATTTCCAACATAATTTTACCAACAACATTTTTAAATTCAATTTTTTTCTTCTCGATAGAAATTCGGTGATTAGATTTTATTGATTGAGAACTAAATAAATTATCTCGTGATGTAGGACTAGGAAATTTTTCTTCGAGAGATTCGATATAAATTTGCATATCATGTATCGGATAAACTAATTCTTGAAGTGTTGTGTTTTCATGTGTGGAAATTACATTATAAATAGAGGTATATCCTTCAATTCCGATCTATTAAAAAAAAATAAAATAAAATAAAAATATATTTAATAATTAATCTTAATATATTCATAATATATTAAAAAAATTTAAGTTTATTTATTTACCTCATTTTCATCCATATTCAATAATTTTAATGTGGTATTTGATTTTAATGCTTCACTTAAACATTTCGCACCAATATTATTTATCCCATTTCCTTTAACATTTAACCTTTCCAATACATTATTATTCTCTAATTCTAATAATTGAATTCCCAATGATTGTCCCCATCTTTGTTCAGCATCTCCCAATAAAATTAATTCTTTAATACTTTTATTTCCTCTAAATATCTTTCCAATCATTTCACACGCTTTTCTTGAAGTTATTATTTGATTTGAAAAAATTTCATTATTATTATTTATATCGATATTATTAATATTATTAATATTATTGATATTATTATTATTATTGATATTATTAATATTATTGATATTATTAATATTATTGATATTATTGATATTATTGATATTATTAATATTATTGATATTATTAATGTTATTGATATTATTAATGTTATCGTTATTATCAACATCATTAAATTGAGGATGAGATAAATCCAAAAATTCCAATACTGAATTTTCATAAAAAGATGTTAAAATATTTTCTACCAATTCAATATTAGATCCAAATATTGTATTATTTAAAGATAGCCATACTGGAGTCCAATCATTTCTTACTGCATTACAAAATTCTTTACATCCGTCCGATGTACGTGTTATGTGATTTCCACCCGCCCAAACTCGTATTTTTTCATAATTTGGTGATGATGATATATATGAAAGAATTATTGCTAATACATGTCCATCAAGATTACAATGATCTACACTAAAATATTTTATTTTGGAAAATGATGTTGATTGAATATATGAATATAATGAACGTAATTGTTCTTTACTATTTAATGGAATTCCTCCAATATCTAATGTTGTTAAATTTAAATCCTCAAATTGAATACTTTTTTTTAATCCTGTAATCATTTTATCACAATTACGTAAATTTAACGTTCGTAAACTTACTGTTTTCGATAAAATATCTGATAAAATATTTAAATCTAATTCACATGAATTATTAGAAAGATTTAATGATTCAAGTTCTCCAATATTATTAGTGTCAAGTGCATTTAATATAAACATTAAACTATCATGAGTTAATTCACAAGATGAAATATCAAGTTCCTTAATTCCTAATCCATGTGCACTAATCCCTCTTGCTAATGCTTGAGCTCCTTCTTTAGTTATACAATTATTAGAAATTATTAATCTTTCTAGGGAAGATTTTCCTGTGGATAAAGCATCTCCAATTGCAATCACTGTTTCTTCCGTAATTCCACAAAAAGTTAAATCTAATTTTCGTAACTTGGGATTTGTGACTAATAATTCATATATTGCTAAAGGTAACATCTTTTTACCAGTCGTTGTGGATTCAATTTGAAGTTTAGATAAATTAATATTTCTAAATATCACTTCATATAATAATGGATGATATTTAAGTGAATTAATTATAGCTAATAATTCAAAATTTGTATAATCATCATCATCTTCATTTAAATTATTATTATTATTATTATTATTATTATTATTATTATATTTATTAAAATTATCATTGGGTGGAAGTAATGTAAATCGAAAAGGTAAATGTTCTACATCTAATCCTAATATAACACTTTTTGTTCCAATAACATATTCAACATTAAATGATATTCTTGCTTTTGATGTTCGAAAAGCATGACATTGAGCTTCTATCATTCTTTCTAATCCAATCATTTGTGTTTTATTTCGTCCGTTAAAATCATTTAAAGATGTTAAAGGTGATGATGATTTAGTAGGTTGCAAAATCGGCGAAAATAAAGGTGATAATAAAGACGGAAAAGAAGTTGGTGATGATAATATTTGCATTTGATAGGAAGGATTTGGATACCAATAAATTATTGAATCTATAGTTGATTTAATTTCGTTGATTATGATTTCAAATAATAATGAAGAAAGTGTTAATATTTTTTTCGTTAATGAATTATTATTAATAAAAGTTAATTGAAATGTATCATCGTGTCTATCGGATCTAATATTGGTAAGACATAATAAAGGATATTGATATTTTTTGATATCAACTTGTTTTAATTTAATCTCGTCGATAAATACCAAGTTATTAATTGATAATTCTTTATTCATTCGATATTTCTCATCAGCGTTAATTAAATTAATTGGAATAAAATATATATTATTTTTTCCTAATACAAGTGAAACTGGTAAACATTTTTCTTTTTCATAATTTCCATCAGAATTTTTTTCATTTGTGAAAGATTTAAGTAATACACGATATAGTTTTAAATTTTCTTCATTTTCTTCCGTCAAATCATCCAAATCATCCATTGATATTAATTTTTGTGTTAACCATGTTCGTTGTTGAGAAGTTAAATGTGGACCAATTGAATTAGAATTTCTAACTGCTGAACGTAAAGAGATAAGCCATTGTCGATGTTTTTGTAAATCTGGTGCAACGATAGTAATAAAGGATTGTTTCTTTTGTGAAGATACATAATCTAATCGAATAGTTGGTTCAGGTGTAAGATATTCAGTTATTGAAAATACTGTTGCTAAAGTTAATATAATATATTCAATTGGAACTCCACCAGAAGAATCCAGTAAATTATTATTATCTTTACTTTTTGGAGGAAGAGTACATAAAGGAATACCATCAAATATTTTTGCCGATTCTTCAGGACTCTTGAAATGAAATAAACATTTTCTTGTTAAAACAAGATAATTATTTGAAAATTTTTTATTTGTTGAAGAATTCCATTTTGTAACTTTAGATTCAAATAAAACTGGTTCATTTGTTCCAGGTGCACTAAGATTTAATTCATTCAACATTTTTATATGTCGTGAATTTTTTGGCCTATTTAATACATCTTTTATTGAACTGATAGCTATCAATTTTCCAATTGATGAAGTTTTACAAGGTGATATTGGACAGAATTTAAATGTTCGTGATGATGCCTTTTCTTTGATTTCTTCATAACTTAATGAAGTTTTATTTGAGTGATTAATTCCTGTTTGATTCAAGAGTAATCGTTGTTGGTCTTTTATTTTTTTGCGTTTCGATGAAAAAAGAGAATCATCATCCTTATTGTTAAAAGCTGAGGATTGATTAATACTTTCTTCGACTTTTCCACCTTGAAGATCTGGATAAACTTCGTTTGCAAGATGTGATGTTGTAAACATTGATCGTTTCAAATAAATGAATAAATAAAATTTTTGAATTTTTGAAATATTTAGAATGATTAGAATTTGAGTTCGTTTATTTTAAAAAATGAAATTTTTTTTTTAAAAAAAAAGGGTGCATATAATATTTATAATATATAGTTTAATTACATCATTTAAACAAGAAAGATGACTATATATGGAACATGATATAATCAAAAAGCCTTTGTGTAAATGTTTCACGCGCGTTTGGGTGGCGAAATGATTGATTTTTTTTGGTTTAATTATGATTTATGATTGATTGTTGTGTGAAAAGGAAAGTATTTATCTTAAGTGATATATATATATTTATATATATATACATATATTACTGTAAATGAGTTTGTGTTTTAAATACAAGATAACACGACAGGGAGATGATTAGATGGATACAATGTGAAAAATAATAAAAACAATGGAGATAGATAAATAAAATTTGGTGTAATTTTTTTTTTAAAGGAAGGACACACCACAACGAAAAACCAGTTTTCGTGAGAAATCAAAAATAAACTCAATCAATAAATAAAGACACAAAAACTAGAAAAAAAGTCGAAGTTTATAAGATATGATAATTGATTTTCTATCGGAGATCCTTACTGAATGAAGAATGAATGGACAGAGAAAATTTACATATTTAGATCTTTAATTCAATATTGACAATTTCTCTTTTAGTTCATTCTACATTTATTATAGGAAACAAAAGGAGTTAGTTTTACTTCTTAACTCTAAAGCTTCGAAAAAAAATAATGAATAAATCACGTGATTCATGTACAGTCTTAACTTCTTTTATTCGTCTTTTATGTCCAAAAAATGTTTCACACGCACAAAGCAATACAGATATGTTTATTTGTATACATAAAATTGTTGCGGAACGAGCTTTTTTATTCTCTTCAAATGAATTCTCCATTAAAATCATTAAAATTTGATTCATTTAGAACCGAAAGTTCAGTTTCATCTTCTTCTTCGGATGATAATAATAATAATATATTGGAATCACCCGAAGAATATGAACAAAATTGTTTGCTTTTTCCTACTTATGCCACAAAACATAAATTCAACGATGAAACTGGTAGGAATGAAACCAATGTAATTATTTAAATTGATAATATAAACAAATCTTCCAAATATTATATTTATTTATTGGATTTTATAATTGTAAAAAATTTTAAGAACAATCCGAATTAACTGATGATTGGTTTATCCGTGTTCGAGGAAGAGCTTTTTCTACTCCAAAGTCAAGCAAAACTCGAGCTTTCTTTTTAAGTATGTAAATTGCAAAAAAAAAAAAAAAAAATTTTTATAAGATTTTTTTTTTTTAATCTCGAATTTAATCCATAAATTTATTTTCACAATTATCAGAATTAACAACTAAAATGACTGGAATTCAAAAAAGTGATTCAAGCTATGAATTACTTGAATCCCGTACTTCGCTTTTTTGGACTAACAATTTAAGTGATAAAGAATTTACTGTTAAAGTTGTTGGTCTAACAGAATCAAAAAAAATGGCGCTTGACGGAGATCCCAATGATCTTTCTTTAGAACAACTTGCTGAAAATTTTACTCCCGATACAGTCAAAGATGAATTTAAAAAAGTTATTGAAAATATTCATAACCAACATAAAATTTCTCATTTGGATGCCGAAACATCTAGCATTCAAGTTAAACCAAATTCTGGTAAATTTTCAGGAGAAATTATAATTCCACAATCAAAAGTGCAATCATGGTTAATGGATGAAGGAGATAATAATCAAGAAAGTCAATTACTTAGATTAGAAGCTTTTCAAAATGAAGAAGGTAAGTTATATAATATGAATGTTATCATTCATTTTCCTGCCTTTTTTTTTTACCTATTTTCATAATTATATAGTTTCTCCAGTATTTGGCGTCGTGAATCTAGTGGAACCTGAAGGTATTTCTGTAATTTCGGTAAATAAATAATCTATATCAAAATTAGTAATTAGTTATAATCTTAAAGTTAAAAGTTAATTATACTTTCTATTTATTTTTATTTAATGCGTATGATTTTATAGGATATTGATGACACAATTAAAGAAACCGCAGTTTTGTCCGGTCCCAGAGCCATACTTGCCAACACATTTTTGCAGCCATTTAAGGATGTAAGTTTGAATTAGTTGAATAGAATCCATATTAAGATATATATAAAAAAAAAGAATTATTTATATCATATGTACAGTATATTTACATTAAATAATCTTATAAAGGTTCCAGGGATGGCAAAACTTTATCGATTTTGGGTAAGAATATAATAACAATAATCATCATTTTTTTAAAAAAAAATTGAAACAAATAATGAGAAATATTGGATTTATTTAATTTCTTTAGTATGATAAAGGAGTAAAGTTTCATTATGTGTCGAATTCCCCATGGCAATTACTCCCGATGTTACGATCTTTCTTTAATACCCATAATTTTCCACCGGGTTCTGCTCATCTCAAATTTTACGATGGGCTCATTAGAAGTGCTCGAGATCAAAGGGGAAATCCCACAGCAAGTAAATTTGAGTATATCAGAGAAATACTGAAGGTAGATTAATGAATTTATTAAGATTCGACCACTGCATAATGAATAAGTTGTCATTGACTCTTTTTTTTTTGTTTAATTATTCAAGGATTTTCCTAAACGAAAATTTATTCTTATTGGCGATTCAGGTGAACATGATCCAGATATGTAAGTTAATAAGAAATATTGATCCTTAATTATTGTATCTTTTATATAATAAATCTTTTTTTTTTGATTTAGATATGCTGAAATTGCTGAAAAATTTCCCAACCAGATTATTCGAATATTAATTAGAGATGTCACGACACCACATTTAAATAATCAGCAGCAAAGAAGCCCAACATATTCTAAGACCTTAAAGTCAACAATGAATTATTTTAGAAAAGTTTATTCTAGTTCGAGTGAATTAAAAGTATCAACAATTGATAACAAAAATAATGGTTCTGAAAAATACGAACCTGAATATGAAAAAGTATCACCAAATGATAACAAAAATAATGGTTCTGAAAAATACGAATTTGAATATGAAAAAGAATGTGTAAAAGAATTTGTAGAAGAAAATGAACAAGTAATTGTAAAGGAATTTGAAAAAGAATGCGAGAAAGAAAAATGTGAGACATCATCCGAATTATCTGAATCAAAAGAAACTTCTAGAAATAATTCATTGGAAGAATCCAAGAAAGATTTTCATTCTAGAGCATTTCAAAAATTTCGCGCCACAAACTTTATGAAACAAATAAGTTCAACTATCAAAAGCGCAAAAGATGCTGTTAAATCATCTCCATCTCCATCTCCAAATGGAAGTGAACAGTGTCGTGATGTGGCGAGTAACCCATTTGAGGCAGAGTTCAATAATATTAATACTAATATTAATTCAGAGAATTCAACGACAGAAGATGATTTTGTTAAATCTCCTAGAATTTTAAGATCATTGGATATATTTGACAAAAGAATGGAAGTACTACAACAATCTTTACCAGAAGGATTATTTTCAACCTTTAGTGATCCCACCATGTTAGAAGATGATATAATCATCAACAAAGAATTAAAATTAATATAAATTTTGTATTTCTAATTTTATGTATACAAATATATATATTTATTTATTTATTTTATTACAGTATAGAGAATTTATGTTCAGTATTTTTCATTATATTTATATTCTAGTTTAAAAATTATTTTATTTATTAGTAAAAATAAGTAAAGTGATATTTATTAAAATTTATTGATGTAAATAAATAGATCATGTTTAGACATCGATATTTAGAGATTTTTGTAAATTCCCTTTCCCCCGAATCATTTTTTTTTTGACATAATAAAGTAATATTTGATTAAAAAATGAATATCAAGTTATCTAATCAGACTTTCTTGTGTTAATATCAAATTCATTATCCAGTGATATTCTTGAGCCGATTTTTTTACTTCATTGGCATTTTTAGAAATAGCGCTTATGTCAAATATATTTAAATTTTGGTTTAGTTGTCCTCTCTCTAATTTATCGATGTTTGCTTCTAAAGAATTTACTTGCCCTTCCCAGTGAGTTACAATACTATTTATATTCTTAATAATATCTCTAAGTTCTATTTCAACTATTTTAATAACATGTTCTAATTGATCTCTTTCATCTTTAAGTTTTGCATTCAATTCTATAATTTTATTGTCAATTTTCGTCATCTCCACATGAGTTTTAAGCTTCGTGGTATTGACACAACTTGCGCTGGACGAACATGATAAAGTAATAAATGTTAATATGAGTCTAATCTTCTCAGAAAATAAAGGAATTAATGCTGGATTGTAAATGCACAAAGCAGCTCCAGTCGCTCCAGCAACTCCAGCAGCTACTGAAACTCCAGTAAAAGTAACTCCAATAACATTAGTATAATTTCGGACCTTTTTAAGGGCATTTTTTATTTCCACTGTAGACAACAATTCTTGTTTAGTATCTGATTTGATATTTCCTTTAATGGTTTTTTCACTATATTCCGCAAGCTTTTTTAGAATTTCCGTCAAATTATTTTTGATTTGTTTTATCTGATTTTCATAATTCTCTGATTTGATTTTATTTTTTCTTGCAATAGACAATAATGAATTAAGAAAACCTACGAGATCTTCTCTTTTAAAATTTTTTTCTTCAATAACTTTAACCGTTGATAAAATATCATTAGAATAATTAACCAATGCGTTACTTAAAGATTTAGTATCATAACAAAATGTTATAAATTTAGCGCGTTGATCGTTAACTTCTTGGATTTGTTCATGAATAAATTGATCGTTTACTTTAACTTCGCGAATGCTTAAGAAACAAGTAAGAATTGAGCTAATTGCTTCCACTGACAATATGATATTTACGTTTAGGTTGAGAAATTGTTGAAATTCATCCATATCAACATTAATTTGAAGCGGTTTTTTTCACAACTCGATAATTTATTTTTTATATCATTATCTGAAAATCGTTAAGAGTTGGCTGATTTTACTTTGTGCATAATTCTTATTCATTTTGCATTAAACGTTTATACTTTCGTAAAAAATATTCAAAATATTCATCATATGATAAGTAAAAGAATCAATAGTAATATTATACATTAAATCAGGTTAAAACTCCCTACCACTTAAAAAAAATATTAATTAATACTATCAAATAAGAGTTATCGTTCAAAAAATACATTAAAATAATTTTTAAAAGCATGCATTAGAAAATAGAATTATTATTTATATTTTTTCATAAAATTTATTTTTAAATATATACGTAATATAAATAGTTTTTCGATATTAATTGCTATTTATTTAATCAAATTCATTATCAAATTCATTATCCGATGATATTCGTGAGCTTTCTCCTTTATTTCATTAGCATTTCTAGAAATAATTCTTGTATCAAATTTATTTAAATTTGGGTTTAACTTCCTTTTCTCTAATTTATCAATGTTTACTTCTAAAGAATTTACTTGACGCACCCAATGAATAACAATATCACTTATATTTGTATTAATATCTTCAAGTTTTTTTTCAATCATTTTAATAACATTTACAAATTCCTTTCTTTCATCTTTAAGTTTTGCATTCAAACTTATAATTTTCTCGTCATTTTTTTTTATATCCTCATTATAACTTAAATTTGTTTCGTACGTACCGTAACCCCCCGCAGCTGTTAAAAAGGCACTCGCTGCGATACCAATTTCTACAGCTAATTCAGACATGCCCAAAGTAACTTCAACAAATTCAACTGCAGCAGCATATCCAGTAATTGCAGAAACTCCAGTAACTGCAGCAACTCCAGCAGCTCCCGTAAAAACAATTCCAGCGATAATAACACAATTTCGAATTAATTTTAAGTTTTTCTTTTTTTTTTCTGCAGACAGGAATTCTTCCTTAGTGTCCGATTCGATATTTTTTTCATCATTACTGATTTCTTCACTATATCTAGAGAGATTATTTTTAATTTCTTTCAAATTATCTTTGATTTGTTTTATCTGTCTTTCGTACTCCTCTGATTCTTCTTTATTTTTTTTTGCAATTGGCAATAATGAATTGGTGAGATAACTTACGAGATCTTCTCTAGTAAAATTATTTTCTTCAATAATTGAAAGTATTGATAAAATCTCCTCAGAATAATTTCCCAATTTATTACTTAATGATTTAGAATCATCACAAAAGTTTATAAATTTATCACGTTGATCGTTAACTTTTTGGATTTGATCACGAATAAATCGATCGTTGACTTGAACTTCGCGAATACATGAGAAAGAAGCAATAACTAAGCTAATTGCTTCCACTGAAAATCTAATATTATTATTTTGATTGAGAAATTGAAGTTCAACCATATCAGCAATAACTGGATCGTTAGTTTCACATAATTATTTTATTTATATCATTATAGATTTGATTGTTTCCATTTATATTTTTATTCTGTTATCTTTATGCACGATTCCGCATTTAATTTATACAAATAAAATTATGAAAAATGGAAACAATGATTTTATCATTTAAGTGCTTTTAAAATTTATTTAAGATCAAGTATAATAAAAAAAAATTTTAAAGACTATATATAATTAATTTCTCATGGGATAAAGATATGACTGGCTAATAATTTTCTTCATCCAACTGCGTTAATATCAAATTCATTATTACTCGATGACATTCTTGAGCTGATTCCTTTATTTCATTATCATTTCTAGAAATAGGTCTTATAAAGAATTTATTATCTATATTTAGCTGTCCTCTTTCTAATTTATGAATAAAGAATTTACTTGCTCTTCCAGTAAATGACCATGCTATTTATATTCGTAGTAATATCTTTAAGCTTCTCGTCAATAATTTTAATAACACTTTCTAATTGATCTCTTTCATCTTTTAAGTTTTGCATTCAATTTATGATTCTATTGTCAATTTTTTTTTATTTTCATTATTGTCGGATAGCGAGAAGCAAATCAAAAATTTTGAAAAACAGATCGGAGATAATTTGACAGAAATTAACAAGTTTGTGAAATAATCAGTAATGATGTAAAAATATCGAATCGAACATTACACTAAGGAAGAATTGCTGCCTACAGAAGAAACGAATAAACTTTGAAAAAGAACATGATGTTTTTACAAAAGTTGTTGGCTGTAACCGCTGGAGCTTTTTGATCCAGCAATGCATTGATTCTTTTGTTATGAAAGAAATTTATGCGATTTTATTATGGGTATTGCTAAAGCTCACCAGTGGTAATTGTCACCGCCGGGCAAAATTACATGATTTTCTGATCAACTCCTAACCCTAACTTTACCACGTAAATTTAATTTTGCCCAGTGGTGACAATCACCACTGGTGAGCTTTAGCACTTTTCTTTTATTATTACTAGCTTTTGGAAATTACAGTCACGAATAAGTAGCAACTAAAATGGTTTGAGAAAATCTGTGAATGTCTCTGCATTGGCTTCAACTTTGCAAATGACTATGAGTTAAGCTAATTGTATTCGCTGACAATTTATAATCAGTATTTTGGTCGAGTTTACCAATATTCTTCAATTTCAGAATTAACTAACATCGTTATTTTTACATAATTCGAAATTGTTCAATCCCTATATTTACTTATGATTTATCAAAAGATATACCTAAAAGATTATTTGATTCTTTACACAATTTGTGGTACATATTAAAAAAAAAATTGTTTTGTTGTTTAACAGGTCTGTTTAACAGTTAATATAAATGTTTACTTAACGAATTTGGATTAGTAGAATGTTGGAATACACATGAAAATCGAGGAAACGATTTGTAAAATTAAATTATGCGTTAATCCTTGTTGATATAAATTACTTGAATCTGGACAAAATTTTTTTTAAATTCGAATATTTCCTTATTTATTTAATCTTCAAATACCTAGTCCGGTAAATATTCAAAAAAAAATGTCAAAAATCAAAGATGCCAAAGATAAACTTCATTCTTTATCTGTAAATTTCGTAAATGATCGTGGTGAATCAATAGAATCCCTTTCGACAACTTTATCAGGTTCTCTAAGCTTAGCTGGAAGAATATCTGAAGTAGTTTCCATACCTTTAGTCGGATTAGTTTGTTCTACTATCTCTGATATAATTAATATTTGCGAAACCACTAAACAAAACAAAAAAATCTGTTCATCGATAATAGATCGAACTATTGTTACTAGACTTTGTGTAGAAAAGTTACAAAGTCATTAAAAACTATATGCAAAACGCTTCTGTGATCCCGGATATAAGGAGGCGTTTATTAAATTTAATAACGTATTAAATAATACATTATATTTTGTGAAAAAAGTAACAGATACATCATTATTCCAAAAAATTGCAAATACATTTTCTATCAAAGAAAAATTTAATGAACTCACTGATGAATTTGATAGAAGCATGAATATGTTATTTTTTTCAATAATCATCGATAATACTATGTAAGGTGACTTGGATAACACGATATATTTTATTTTATTTATAAAAATTTAATTAAATTTTATAATAGAAAGACATTGATAGATTATATATGTATATATTTAGCTTATAAAGAATTTTGGAGAAGATAAGTTATAAAATTGAAACGAATAAAACTCAAAGGAATCAAGGCAACTGAAATAAATCCATCAGAATTAATCAAACCAAATGTTGGAAGGAAAACTGATCGCCGAGGTGGTAATGGAATTACCAAAAGATTTATTATTAAAAAAGAAGATAAAGAATATACGAAGAAAAGGTTTCAAGCTGAACTTGCAATATTGGGAAAATTAAAAGATAGTACAAATATCTTGAGATTCTATGGCCTCTCTAAATTAGAAGGGCATAGAGTTATGGTTTTTGAATGGACTGAATGGGGAAATCTTCAAGAAGTGTATTCAAATAGTAAAGTCGATTGGAATAATAAAATTCATATTGCATTAGATATTTGTCGTGATTTAGTATTTTTGCATATGGCTAATATTCTTCACCATGATGTCCGATGCAGAAATATCATGGTACATATTATTTAAACTTTAAACTCACTCATGTGTCAAATATTCAGAAAGGTACTAATTATTATTATAATATTTATAGATGACTCCACGACTTGAACCAAAAATAGCCAATTTCAAATATTCTCGTGAAAACGATCAAATGACCACTGGTTATGAAAAAACAGTCAAGGTTTTACATTGGATGGCACCAGAAAAGATAAAAAGTACAAATGAAAAACCAGTAAAATATACTTATGAATGTGAAATTTTCAGGTCAACATATTTATCTTTAATATGATTATGAAATAAATACTTTATAAAAATTTATTATAAAATTTATTTTATTTATTTATTAAATAATAGTTTTGGAATGTTGCTTTGGGAAATGACCTTCCAAAAAATTCCTTATAAAGATCTTAACATAGAAGAAGTAAAAAAAACGGTGTTAAGTGGAAAACGCGAAACTTTTAGATTTGAAAAAGGTAGCTTGGAATTGGAAAAACTTCAAAAGAAATTAAAAAAGATCATAGAAAATGGTAAATTTCCTTTTATTATTAATTTTTTAATTTAATAATGTTAAATGTATGCTAAATATATACCTTTTTTCTATATTTAGCCTGGCACGATGAACCAATTTCTAGAAATTCCACGTAAACTATTGTTACAAATTTGTTAAACTTGTGATCAACTTGATCCTAACACGATAGTTCTAAATCCAATTCTAGACATTCAAGACCTTAAAGAAAATTTTTCTTTACATATAATGCCAAAGATTATAAAACAGCTTGGGAAATTTTTGAATGTCATGCGAATCTAGCAAAATATTGGAAATCATATTATTATGATCATGGATATCACGTGAATCGATATCTTGTAACAGTAGCTAATTTATATAAAGAACTAGCAGATGATGGATTAGCAGATGCAAGTTTTAGATATTAAATGATTTTAAAAAAAGAAGGTGGTTCACAACTTGATAAGGACAAATTTTTGATGTATTTAACCAAAGCCGCAGATAATGGGTATTATCTTGCTCATTTAATGAAACAAGCGACAAAGATATTGGTGTTAATATTTAAAATTAGCAACATTAAGTGATAATGTAAAAGCTATTGAATTGCTTAAAAAAATGAATATTGATGCATATAATAAATAATTAAAAATATTAGGCAGAATTATATTATTTTTTTATTATTTATTTATTTTTATTTTTTGTATTTTTATTAGTACTAAGTAAAGTTTTTAATTCTAATTATCTTTATAGTTCAGATGATATTAAATTATTTGCATCTTGGTACAGTGGACCCCACACCCTTAAAGGTGTGATTATATCGAGGTGTTCTTATGCTGAGGTTTTATTTATATAGTCACATATATAAATATAATATTGTACAAGTGTGATTATAAAAAATCAAATATTGTAGAAAAAAAATTTTTCGATTATTTATGAAAAAAGATTATATTATAATTTAGAATAAACTAATAAATGATGAAATTATTATATTACATATTAGATAGAATTGTACAAAAAGAATAGATACTCTGCTTTTATCCTATAAAATTATAATAAATAAAATTATAAAATAAATTAGTATGATGTGCAGATCAATGGCGCAGCAAAATTATTAATTAAATTATACGAATTTAAAAAAAAAATAATTTTAATATTTTTCCCTTTTTTCGACCTGCAATTGCTTCTGTATTGAGTCTCTGGTTAAGTTTCATTCGAAAAAAGTCATGTTTCATCAGCATTATAAATATCATCATAATTATATTCAGCTAAAATCATTCGTAACTTTGAGACTGCGCGTATTTACGAATTTATATAAGATTCATGTGATTATGTGGGGACTATACTTATAAATATATTGTGATTTTATAAAGGGATTTATTAAAAAAATTAAAGTGTGATTTAAAGAAGGGAGTGCTTATAAGGGAGGTGACTTTAGAGGGGGTCACTGCATTAATAATTTTACTATATTAACGTTATTTTCTTCACGCGTCCATTTTTTGTGCTCTTTCTAAACAACCAAGTAAACTTTAATTAAAATGTAAACGTAAACGTTGTAATTGTTCCGCAGATCATGGATTAACGTTTGGATTCAAAAATTAAGTTAATATTTTTGGTTGAGAAATCGTTGAAGTTCAAACATATCAGCTCAGCAATAACTGGATCGTTAGTTTCACATAATTAGTTTATTAATAAATAAATTTTAAAAGCGATAAATAATAAAACCATTTGTTTATAATCTTTTTGTTAAATATAGTATAATAAAAAACAATTTTAAGGCGTTAATATCCAATTCATGACATTCTTGGGCGATTCCTTTATTTCATCAACATTTCATTTAGAAATAAGTCTTATAAAGAATTTATTATCTTTTGCTGTCCTCTTTCTAATTTATGAATAAAGAATTTACTTGCTCTTTCCAGAAATAACCATGCTTTTTATATTCATAGTAATATCTCGTCAATAATTTCAATAACCTAAGTTTTGTATTCAATCTATGATTTTATTGTAAATTTTTTATCTTCCTTATTGTCATTATTGTCAGATGCAAAAAGAAAATCAGAGAATTTTGGAAGACAGATAAATCAAATCAAAGATAGTTTGACGGAAATTAACAAGTTTGTGAAAAAATCAATATTTAACAGGTTTGTGAAAAAATCAATATTTATGTAAAAAATATCGAATCGAACACTAAGGAAGAATTACTGAAGAAGAATAAAATTTGAAAAGAACGCTATGCTTTTACTAAAGTTATTGATGGTAGCCGCTGGCTTTTTGATCCAGCAACGCAATGATTCTTTATGTGAGAAAATTTATGAGATTTAATTATTATTATTAGCTTTTGGAAACAAAAATGTACGAGAATATGTTAAAACTTAATGGTTGATCGGATTTGTTCACAAATCGATCGTTAACTTCAACTTTGCAAATGAAAGAAGTAATTAAGCTAATTGCATTCGCTGACAATTTATTATCGTTATTTTTACATAACTTGTCACTTTTTTATATCGTTTAATCCCTAGATTTAAAATCTTGATTTTATATATGTAATTCATCAAGAATATTTGATTCTTTACTATTATAGTAATAATGCACTGACAAAACAAGAAGCAATGAAGCCAAAAATATAGGATAAAATGATGCAAAATCAACGCCATAATAATATTTGTGGTACATATTAAAACAAAAGTTGTTTTGTTGTTTAACAGGTTTAATGAATATAACAAAGTTATTAGGTTATTATTAATTTCAAATATAAATATTTACTTAACGAATTTGGGTTGGTAGAACATGCAATGCAATTTGTAAAATTAAACGATGAGTTAGATTTTTTTTTTGTTCCTTGTTGATATAAATTACTTTGTTTGAATCTTCTTAATAAATAGGCAAACTTTTTTCTTTCGAAGATTATTCAAAAAAATTTTTTTTTTTCAAATTCGAAATATTTGAATCTGAATACCCAGTCCAGTAAATATAAAAAAATGTCAAAAATCAAAGAAGCCAAAGATAAACTTCATTCTTCATCTTTAAATTTCGTAAATGATCGTGGTGAATCATTAAGCTCCCTATCATCAAATTTATCAGGTTCTCTAAGCTTAGCTGGAAGAGTATCTGATGCAGCTTCCATACCTTTAGTCGGAATAGTTTGTTCTATTATCTCTGACATAATTAATATTTGCGAAACCACTAAACAAAACAAAAAAATCTGTTCATCGATAAAGGATCGAGCTATTGTTGCTAGACTTTGTGTAGAAAAGTTACAAAGTCATCAAAAATTATATGTAAAACGCTTCTGTGATCCCGGATATAAGGAGGCATTTAATAAATTTAATAACGTATTGAATAGTATTTTATCTTTTGTAAAAAAAGTAACAGATGCATCATTATTCCAAAAAATTGTAAACACATTTTCTATCAAAGAAAAATTTAATGAACTCATTAGTGAATTTGATAGTAGTATGAGTATATTAAATTTTTCAATAACCATCGATAGTACTATACAAAGTGACTTGGATAACGAAAATCTTAATAATGATATCGGAGAAATGAGCACGGTATATTTTATTTTATTTATAAAAAACTTTATTAAATTTATAATAGAAAGACATTAATAGATTATATATGTATATATTTTTAGCTTATAAAGAATTTTGGAGGTGTAAATAATATGTTTATTCAAGAAGTTCAAAAGATAAGTTATAAACTTGAAACAAATAATCTCCAAGGAATAAAGGCAATTGAAATAAATCCATCAGAATTAATCAAACCAGATCCTGGAAGGGCTACTCATCGCCGAGGTGGTAATGGATTTACCAAAAGATTTATTATTAAAAAAGTTTATAAAGCTGCCGATGTAGCATGTATTTCTTGTTATATTGATGAAGAAACA
This sequence comes from Diversispora eburnea, assembly GCA_910592015.1. NCBI lineage: Eukaryota > Fungi > Glomeromycota > Glomeromycetes > Diversisporales > Diversisporaceae > Diversispora > Diversispora eburnea. The sequence continues at coordinate 14,235 of CAJVPK010000171.1, read as the reverse complement.
GAAAATAATGAAAATATAGAAAATACAGAAAATAAAGAAAATACAGAAAATAAAGAAGATATAGAAAATAAAGAAAATAAAGAAAATGCAGAAAATAAAGAAAATGAAAATAAAGAAAATACAGAAAACCAAGATAAAGAATATACGAAGAAAAGGTTTCAAGCTGAACTTGCAATATTGGGAAAATTAAAAGATAGTACAAATATCTTGAGATTCTATGGCCTCTCTAAATTAGAAGGGCATAGAGTTATGGTTTTTGAATGGACTGAATGGGGAAATCTTCAAGAAGTGTATTCAAATAGTAAAGTCGATTGGAATAATAAAATTCATATTGCATTAGATATTTGTCGTGATTTAGTATTTTTGCATATGGCTAATATTCTTCACCATGATGTCCGATGCAGAAATATCATGGTACATATTATTTAAACTTTAAACTCACTCATGTGTCAAATATTCAGAAAGGTACTAATTATTATTATAATATTTATAGATGACTCCACGACTTGAACCAAAAATAGCCAATTTCAAATATTCTCGTGAAAACGATCAAATGACCACTGGTTATGAAAAAACAGTCAAGGTTTTACATTGGATGGCACCAGAAAAGATAAAAAGTACAAATGAAAAACCAGTAAAATATACTTATGAATGTGAAATTTTCAGGTCAACATATTTATCTTTAATATGATTATGAAATAAATACTTTATAAAAATTTATTATAAAATTTATTTTATTTATTTATTAAATAATAGTTTTGGAATGTTGCTTTGGGAAATGACCTTCCAAAAAATTCCTTATAAAGATCTTAACATAGAAGAAGTAAAAAAAACGGTGTTAAGTGGAAAACGCGAAACTTTTAGATTTGAAAAAGGTAGCTTGGAATTGCTAAAACTTCAAAAGAAATTAAAAAAGATCATAGAAAATGGTAAATTTCCTTTTATTATTAAATTTTTTAATTTAATAATGTTAAATGTATGCTAAATATACTTATTTTCTATATTAAGCTTGGCAAGATGAACCAAATATCAGAAACTCCACGCAAACTATTTTTACGAAATTTGTTAAACTTGCAGATTATTGTGATCAACTTGATCCTAACATTTTGAACTACGATAGTTCTAAATCTCAATCATATCCAATTCTAGACATTCAAGACCTTGAAGAAAAATTTTCTTTACCATATATAAAACCTTTTTCCGAGGGTGTTAAATCTCATAATGCCAAAGATTATAAAACAGCTTGGAAAATTTTTGAATGTCATGCGAGTCTAGGAGACCCCAAAGCAAAATATTGGAAAGCATATTATTATGATCATGGATATTACGTGGATCAAGATCTTGTAACAGCAGCTAATTTATATAAAGAACTAGCAGATGATGGATTAGCAGATGCATGTCTTAGATATTCACAAATGATTTTAACCAAAGAAGGTGGTTTACAACTTGATAAGAATGCATTTTTGATGTATTTAACCAAAGCCGCAGATAATGGGAATTTTTTTGCTCAATTTAAATTGGGAGATCTTTTAGTGAAACAAGGCAACAAAGATACTGGAGTTAAATATTTAAAATTAGCAGCATTAAGTGATAATGTGAAAGCTATTGAATTGCTTAAAAAAATGAATATTGATGTATATAATTAAAAAAATGTTAGATAGAATTATTATATTTTTTTATTATTTATTTTTTTTTTTTATTTTTATTTTTATTTTTATTTTTATTCTTTAGTATTAAGTAAAGTTTATAACTCTAATTTTCTTTATAAATTTTACATTTTATTCATTTCCATTTCACATTGATATTAAAGTATTAGCATCTTGGTATTAATATAATAAAATAACGGATAATATATATAATTTTATTGCTAAATGTATATTAATAGTGATGATGACTTTTATGGACGTGTTTTACGTTTGATTTTACATCACAACATTTTTTGTGCGTAAAAGTTGGTGTTTGATTGTTCCGCAGATCGTGGTAGATTACGATATAATTGGTAATAATTGATGATCCATTTTATCTTTTTGATAAAAAAAAACGATGCATCTTACAATAAAACAACAATTTTTTTATCTATCGACAAAAAAGAATAATTCAATAAAGTTTAGATGCCATATAATAATAAGTACGTATGATGAATTGACAAATTTTAACAATCAAATGTTTTCGAATTATTCAAATTATTCCAATCATTCCAATCGTTTAATTATTCCTCGCCTCATTCATTATTATGTACAAATAAAGAACAAAATCGCAACTATTCAATAATGTCAAGGGCCAGAAAATTAGCCGGAATACAGGAACCTGACATATCACATGATAAAAATGATAAAAATTATCAAAAAGTTGATGATTCTTTAATTAAAAAAAAGCCATTGAAACTTGCATCAATAGAAATAAAACCATCACCAAAATTATTACCAAATGATATTAATAACGCTGGAAATTATAACGTTGATATTAATAATATTAATGAAGAAGGAGAAGAAGGAAAACAAAAATTATCTAGACTTAAAGAACTTGGAGGAACTAAAAGGAAAAGAACGGTTCCGCCAGAAATAATAAAATCTGTATTAAATAATATGTTTAGTCTTCCTAATCAACCTAATCAACCTATACATCAAGTTAATAATGATGATGGTAATATTAATAATACTAGTAATAGTAATAGTAAATATTTAAAAATGGAAAAATATAGAATATTAAATGACATAATTGAGAAATTAAAAATGACAAGACAAGAAGAAACATTAGACCCTTTAATTGTGGAGCATTTAAAAACATTAGTTTTTGATCAAGCGCCTTTACCTTCTATTAAAGAACCAATTGAAACTAAAGAATCTGGACACATGTCTTTACCTTCTGATAGAGAAACAATGGAAACAAAAGAATCTGAACAAGTTTCTTTACTTTCTAATAGAGAAACAATGGAAAATAAAGAATCTGAACAAGTTTCTTTACTTTCTAATATAGAAACAATGGAAACCAAGGGAAAAAATGAAAATGAAAATGAATTATTAAAGATTAATGAATTAGAAAATTATGAACAAGATTCTTTACAGCAACAAAAGACCACTAACGCTGCACAAGTTGATAAACCAAAGAGGAGTAAACGCATGTCACCATTGTTTATTCAACCTGCAGGTAAAGTTTATGATATACGTAATTAATATTTGTTTATACATTAATTAATTATATTTAATATTTAATCTAGGAATTGAAGTGAAATTACCAAAAATTATGGGGAAATTTGAACAACCCAATAATCCCAAGTTATTAAAAATTTCAGTGATAGGAACACCTAATGCTGGTAAATCGACTTTATTGAACTCTTTATTGGGCGAAACTGTAAGAATGAAAGTTTTTTTAACATAACAATATAAGCATTTCAAATAACAATACTAATTCTTCAAAATAAATTTCTATTAATAAATTATTATTTTTTATTTTTGAATAGGTATCAGTAGTATCAGATAAAGCTCATACAACCCGAGAAAGAATTTTAGCAGTATTAACGGAAAAAAATACACAAATAGTAAATGAGAAATAATTTTTAAAACAAATGTTATTAATAATAATATATATATGTATAATATAATTATAATAATATGTTTAGATATTTTTGGATACACCTGGCACAATTACTGGCCGAAATAAAGCTAGATTAAATCGTGGAGTTGTAAACGCGTCATGGCAATCTTTACTTGAAGTTGATCATGGTAAATATTCATTATAACTTATAGATATGTATATAAATAAATAATATTTTGATTTTAACAATTATTTAATTTGATTAATAGTTTTAGTAATAATAGATGCATTTAGAGCAGCAAATCATACTACTTACAATGAAGAATGTTTACTTAAAAGATTAAAAGATTATGAATTACCTGCTACCTTGATATTAAATAAGGTAATTTAATTAGTTTTAATTATAAATAATTATAGACAGTACAGTGTTCCTTTATTCATTTTTTTCTTTCTTATATGAACAATAAATTATATAGATTGATTTATTGCCACAAGCAAAGAATTCAAATATAATACAAAATTTATTTAGAAAATTCAAAGTTCAATATCCATACTTCAAAGATTTTGTTAGTATTTCTGCATTACAAAAGCAAGGAGTAGATAAATTGAAGGAAATTCTATTTACTTATTCACGTGATCAAGAATGGGTATATCCTTCAGGAATCAAAACTGAGATGGCGGATTTAAGAAGAGTCGAAGATTTAATTAGAGCGGAGTTATTAACTGCTTTACGTAGTTATTTACCTTATTCTATTAAGCAGGTATGCATCATATAACACATTATTTACTTTATTTATTTATTTATTCATTTTATTACACTTTATTATTCTTGAGAAAAAAGAAAGAAAGAAATTAAATTCAAATAAATAATAGGAAAATGAAGGTTGGACATTACTTTCTGATAATACATTGAGAATAGATCAAACATTATATGTTGAACGTGAATCTCAGCAGGTAAGATTATATAATTATACTTTTTTTTTTATTTTCTTTATTTCCTAATTCAATTAAAATATATAATAAATTTAATTATAGAGAATTTTAGTAGGAAAACAGGGGAAAATCATCAAATCAATAACCTTAAAAGCTAACAAAGCAATGGTAGAAGCATTCAAGAGACCTATTAGATTATATATAAATTGTAAAATTAAAGAACCAGGGAAGTTATTACTATAATATATTATTTAATATAAAAGGATACAGAATTGCATTCCTAATTATTAATTTATGTATAATAGTATTTGTATTATTGGTTAAAGATGAAAAACCTGATTGGATATTTTGCATATCTTTATGAGAACATTTTGATTATTTTATCTGATTTTATATTTCATTTAATAATTCTTCAATTTCTTCTTGTTGTTATTTAAAAATTCTGAAGTAATAGAAATAAATTTTCCCTTAAAATTCATAAAATAAGAATGGCTACTTCATCAAGTTTTATTAACAACCAAAAATCTTATAAATATAATGGTCTTTTATAAATAAAAATTTGAGAAATTACAATGTTAAAAAAAGTAAAGAGAACGAGCAGTAATGAATAATGGTGGGAAGAAAATATTATTCATGGATCATTGAAATAATATTCTTTGACAAAAAGGGAAAGAAAATAACAATATAATAATTTATAAACGTCCTTATCCTGACCCTGGTTCAAAATCATGGACCCGGGGTTCAGGAAAATAAACATAAACCATAAAAATACTAAGTTTTGTTTTAAAAAAATAATTATATTCTCTTTTACTCAATGTCTCTTGTGCCTTACACAATAAATATTTTTTTTATTATTTTCTGTAACTATTTGCACAATTCGAAAATCAGTAATAAACATAAAGTTTGATTAACTATATTACCAGAATGAAAATTGTTAAGCCCATTTCATAGATATTTGTAATAGTTAATAATAAACCATATTTGTCTTCAAGTTAATTTTTTAAAATTATTATTTAAAAGTTTTCAAGACCATCATATTTTGCATACTTTATAACCATTATATATTCATTTTTTGTTGTGATTTCACAAATAAAATATTTATTTTTCATTATATATATATATTATACTTGTACCTAGGTTTGTTAATGGAACTTAATGGGTTGGACTAAATTCATATTATAGCAGAGCAAGATCAACGTAATCCACCCCAAGTTAAATGTATTGAGCTGTACTCCACAGGTTATTCTGGGTTACTCCATGAAGTAATCACTAGTCAAATACAATACAAAAGAATCTCTGTACCAAATGATAATTCCTATTTATAAATTAGCTAAAAATTGGTAAAATCAATTATCCTATTGCATTCTATATTATAAATTAACTAAAATCAGAATTCCTTTTCAGTATGACAATTCTTTTGAATTTGACCTGTGTTGAGTCAAGTGAAATTTTCATTTTTTATACAATTATTAAGTTGAATGCAATTAAAATCAAAAAAATTAAAATTGAGTCAAAGGCTTTTTACTTTTAATAACATGTATAGAGTAACAATAATTACAAGTAATACTTGAAGAAGTATATATAAAATTGAAAATAATTATTAATAGTTGTTACATATAAACTTTATATTTTAATAAGTAAACATTAAAACTCTTTTTTTTATACATACTGAAAAATAAAAAGGATCTATAAAAGCTTTTTTCAAAGTCACTTTAAATATTAACAAGACTGAAGCCTAAATAGTAGATACTATCTAAACTGAACTGGAGATTTACTATTTACTATTTATTACCTTTGTGAAGTTTTTCATACAAATTTTTCAAGTAAAAAATAAATGATATCTTGAAATAAATGAACAGTTAAAAACCTAGAACATAAAATAGAAATAATAATACAGTATTAGAACTATACTTATACAAAATCAAATATATAACTTCAAAATTAATTTTAAGAAAAAAAGTTGAAACAGTTTTTTATAAGATAAAATTATTTTATATAGAAGATAAAATTTTTTGAAACTTGATTTCTATTCTTTGATTAAAAATATATTTTAACTGGATACTTTTTTTACTTCCATATATAAAATAGATTTTGTATAAAATTTGAGAAGACAAAATACTTCAAAAATTCAAAATCAATTTTGGAAAGATATATAATCAGAACATTGTTATATATATGACACTTTCTTTCTTGCTCTTTTTTCATTAAAACTTTTTTTGAATACAGATATTTAATTCTTTGAATATTTTATTCTTTTTAAAATTTTTCTTATTTTTCTTTTTCAAAATTTGAAATATATATATTATACCTTAAACTAATGCTTGTATCAAATTACAGCTGAGGTATGTTAGATGTTAATTAACAGATGAGATGTATAATTTGTTAATCATTCATTTGAGATATGTCAGTTGTAATTTGACACATTAAACATACAATTAGATGTAAATTGTCAAGTGAGGTATGTAACTTTTCAATTGTTTATTATCAACTCCACTTGTGATTTGTGAAGTGTAAAATGATTTTTTACTAAGGTAATTCTAAAATAAAAAAAAAGGTCTTATTCTTGCTACAAAATGATATATTATAGGTCAAATGTAAAAGAATTGTCATACTGAAAAGGAATTATGATTTTAACTGATTTTTAATATAGGATGTAATAGAATAATCAATTTTTTTTCAATTTTTAGCTGATCTATAATATAAGAATCACCATTCAGTATAATAATTCTTTTGTATTTGACTAAAATTTAGAGATCTAAAGATCTAAAAAAAATAAAATAGAACAAAACTTCTACTTTGAACACTTTTCTGATTTTTGCTAAGTCTTTTGATTAACAAGACAATAGTGGCAATCTAACTTTACTATGTAGTAGTCAGCTAGGCTCATGTGGTAATTTCATGAATAGTTATATCAGTAAATTTTTGGGAACAAATGTATCTGAATATTTTTCAGTTTAGAAAAAATCCAGATAAATTTGTAAATTTATGCAAATATATCTGCATATATCTGAATTTTTTCTATTTTGAAATATATCTAATATTACTATTTTTTTTTTATCCTCTTTTTATTTAGTATACTTTTATACCATCACATCTATTTGTCACATCTCATTACTCTCTTCTTTACTAAAATTAATGTTTTTAAAAAATATCACCTTGATATTGAAATGATATCATCTCAATATTCCAAAATATTTTATCTAAAAAATATTGTAAGAATATTTTTGAGATATTTTTTGATATAATAAAATATCATCACAATATTTCTAAATAATACCAACTGATGTTTTAAGAATATCAATTTAATATCATTTCGATATAATAAATTATCAAAATTATAATGCTTAATTATAATTAAATATTGTTGTGAGATTTTTTTAATTAAAAAATTTATAATCTCAAAAAATATCTATTTGATATTTATTAACATTGAAATAATATCTATTCAATATAATTTTTTTATTAAAATTCTTTATCACAAAGATATAGTAGCTCCAAAATAAACACACCACTTACATTATTAATGTAACGAATCTACTAATTCGTTATAGAAAATAAATATCAACAAATATTTATCAGTGAAGTTTATAGTTTATAATTAAATTATTTTACAAGACTTGCTTATATCTTTATTATTCATATGTTATATTTATATAAAAATATATAATTAGTGTTACATAATATAAATATATAATAAATAATATCTTAGGTCTTACAAGACCAATCCAGATGGTTACATATGATAATATAATAAATAAAATAGAATAAAAGAAATAAAATAAAATAGAAATGAAATGATTAACACATGGGATTACCACATTGTAAATCTAAAGTTAATCTCATATGCTATCATTTATTATCAGAATAAAAAGATAAAAATAAAAAGAAATAAATAAATATAATAAAATAAGAAGGTAAGTATAACTATATAAAATACTGTGTAAAGGATGTTGTTATCCATATAAACTTTCTACAAATTTATAAAAACAATGGATAAAATAATACTAAACTAATAAACAAAACTAAATAAAACTATAAGAATTATTAATCTCAAAATCATGATACAAGAGTTTATATGTAGAAGGAATTAAGTATGATTAATTATGAAAGAGGCATATTTACTATTAACAGTGGTATGAAAACTTGTTAATAAGAGCAAATAGTTTATCAATTATCAAAAGTATACAATAAACAAGGAACTCAAAAGATTTTATAATATTAACTTTATTACTTAATAAATCCTAACTAATTTGAAAACTAAAAGACTGATTAGAAAACTGAATAGAAACTGAAGACTGAGTTGAGAAAATTTCCAGCTTTTATATATATTATGATTTTAACTACTAAGCTAACTTGTAATCTAACTATAAACTTTACTAGTAACTATGTTAATATCCTAACTGGTATCTTAACTGTTAATTAACTTGTACTTTAACTGAGATATTAACTTGTACTCTGGCTTGTACTCTAATTTATGTTCTAGTGTTACAGATTAACAAGAATTTAGAAATTTACTAATTTAAGTAATAATATTTAATTTGTACTACAAACTATACTTGCACACAAAATTATTTTGAAATCTTGAAATTGTAATTTTGAAGAAAAAAATCAAAATAGTTTTTCATAGAAGACAAAATTATTTTACTTAAAATTCAAAATTTTTTGACCACCTAGATTTATTCTTTGATTGAATATACACATAATTGGATACTTTTTTTACTTCCATATATAGAATAGATTCTACATAAATTTCAAAAAGTCAAAAATCCAAAATCAATTTTAGGAACATGTATACTACATACTATTAAATTGATCTACTGTAATACTATATAAAATAATAAGAAATAAATATATAATAACTGATAATAAAATAACACACATATAATAAAATATATATAATAATAAAATATAAAGATAAAGATAAAATCAGAGGTAACAATGTAACAACAAAAACTGTTATATTCTTTCCTTCTTAGAATTCAATGTCCTTGTAAATTCTTAAAAGTTGCTACTACATTGATAGCATTGGTGAGATTTTCCTTAGGTTCCTACATGGTATCGTATAAGGGATAACCTACTAATTTCTTGTCTAAAATTGTTTCAACTTTATATTTCTTATTATTAGTTTCAGAAATAATTTCTGGTGATAGTAGAATTTCACAATTAAAGTTATTTAAATTTTCTTTATAGGGTTTCAACATAGATATATGGAAAATAGAATAGATCTTCAAACTAGAAGGTAACTTTAGTTGGTATGCAGTTGTGAAAATAACTTTCTCAATTATATATAGTTCCATAAATTTAGAGGCAAGCTTGTAAGTTAGTTGATTAGCTTATACAAGATCACTAATATTTACAGTATTTATAAGAACTTTATCACCTTCTTCAAAAATAAGTTCATAATGATATTTATTGACATACTGCTGTTGTCATTTTTGAACTAGACATAAATTATCTTTTGTTAAATTAATAATATTTTTCTATCCTAATAAGAATTTATTAGTTACAGCAACATTTGTTTATTTTCCAGTTGCAAAAGTTATAAGTGTATTTGGGTGTTGTCTTAAATCAATTTCAAAAGATGTAAATTCAGTAGATAGATTTTTAGAATTATTATAAGTGAATTCTACAGCAGGTAATAATTCATCCCAATTAGTTTGTTGGTAATTTATATAAGCTCGTAATATTTCTTCCATTATATGATTTATACATTCCTTTTGGTCATCTGTTTGTAGGTGATAAAAGGTTAACATTACAAGTTTTGTTTTCAATTTTTCAAAAAGTGTTTTTCAAAAGTGACTGGTAAATTTAGAATCTCTATCAAAAATTATTACTTTAGGTAGTCCATAGTTTTTAAATATAGTTATAAAGAATATTTCAGTTTCTTTTAAAGTTGTTATATCAGTAGTGGTAGGAATAAAGTATGTTCATTTAGATAATTTTTCTACAAAAATAACTATTGCATCATGTTTCTTTGTAGTTTTTGATAATTATACTACAAAATTCATTGTAATATGGTCCTATTGGTATTCTGATATATCTAGAGGTTATAATAATCCAGCAGGTACTTGGTTTGAAGTTTTGTTTCTTTGATATAAGTCATGACTAGTGACATATTTCTTTATATCTTCTTCTATTCTTGACCAAAAATAATTTCGTTGAACTAACTTCAAAGTTTTTTCAGTATCCAAATGTTCTGCAATAATTGAGTCATAATATTCATGTAAGAAAAGTGTGCATAATTCCTTATTATTAAGGATTGTAAGTTGTTTTCCACTTTTAAGATAAATTAATTCATTATGAAATTCAAAGTTGTATATTTGAGATTTATTTTCTTTGGAAGTTAATACTTGGTAAATTGGTTCAAAGTAAAAATTATTCTTATATTCATTAATCATTAGTTTTTTGTTAATTAGATTGATATTAAGAGTATTAATATTTGAAAGTTGAAGAACTCGAGATAATGCATTAACTACTATATTTGTTTTTCTCAGACAGTATTTAATATTGAAGTTAGATGATTGTAAGACTTCAAGTCACCTAGCTTATCTTCTGAAAAGATTTAATTGTGATTTAATAAATTTTAAGATAGCATGATTCATAATAATTGTAAATAATTTTTTTAAGATATGGATACCAAAGTTTAATAATATAAACTATTATAAGTAGTTCCTTTTCATAGGTTGCATAGTTTAATTCAGTAGAATTCAATTTTATATATTCAAATGCAATAGGTTGGTCATCTTTATCATAGTCTTGGCTCAGCACAGCTCCAATATTAGTGTCAGAGGCATCAGTAGTCACAGTAAAAGTTTTGGTTTGATCTGAAATAAGTAAAACAGATGTGAAGGTTAACTTTTCTTTTAATTTATCAAAAGCTTCTTGTTGGTCTGATTTCCATTCATATGGTATATTTTTTCATAATAAAGTAGTTAAAGAAGAGACAATAGTAAAGAAATTTTTTACAAATTTTCTATAATACGAAGCTAGTTTCAAAAATAATCTAAGTTCCATTAAGTTGATGGGGTTAGGTCATTTTTTAATTACTTCTACTTTTTTTTTATCAATGACAATTCTTCACCAAATATATAATGTCCAAGATATTTAATTTTGTTTTTGAATAGTTTACACTTTTTTAATTTGATATATAATTTATGTTCTCTAAGTAAGGATGTTATAATAAAATTATGAAAATAAATTAATAAGGATGTTATGATGAAATTATAAATATATAATATTAAGAAAGTTTAGAAGTTAAGAGATATAATATTGAAATGGATGTATTATGATTAAAGTGGATGAATATTAGTTTGTTAGTTCTATCTAAAAACTAACTGGTGCCTTCTAAAATTTAAGGAATAACCAAACTGGAAGTCTTGTATCTTTGAAGAAGAACTATAAACTCTTTAAAAGAACCATTGAGTGAATACCTGCGACAACATCTTAAATTACATGCTATTACTGCAATTGGAATATCTAATAACAGATAACATACCAACAAAATAATGGTTAGACAAACAAGACAAGAAAGTAAGAACAACTTTTAAAAATAAATGTGATTTAGCAAAAATAACACCAAACTTAATAATATATTCAAGTATAGGATATAAATTATTTAGTATTAAAAATAGAATATATAAACAATGTTTAGTGAAATTTAACAATAGAATAAATCATCAATCTTTATATGGACAAACAACAAGAATAAGAATTCAATCTCTACAAAACAGCATATGGATAACAATACCAATATGGAAACAAGAAACAAAAAATTTAAAAATTCACAAAAAAAACAAATCATATAATTAAAATTATAGAAATATTAAAAAAAATATAAAATAATAATAAAAAATCAATATAAAAATGAAATACCAATAATAACAATAGGAGGTATAATCACAATAGAACAAATAGTAAATGACAAACAATATTATAGAAATATGATAAAAATACTTAAAGGAAACAATTTCCTATATACAGATTAATTAATAAACAACAACCCAGAAAACATTAGAATCCTAACATGGCCACAGGTCACAAAAGGAAAACATAAAGGAAAGGAACCATATTGGTACAAAAAATTAGAAGAAAAATTATTAGAAGCAGAATTTAATTTTGCACAACAATACGACTATATAAACATATTCAATTCATTAAAACCAATAAATGAAGAAACTAAATTCACAATAACAAAAATAGAAAAAATAAAAAACAACGAAACACAAATAATACCATTAATAGGAAAAATAAAAAAAAAAGAAATAAAAATAACACAATAACAATAGAGTATTATACACAAGTAAAAAATAACAACAGTAACTTTAAATCATTATTACAACCATGTAGAGAATGTGAACTTTTTTCAAATCCAAAGAATGAGAAAACTAAAAAAACAAGGAGCCACCAAAATCCCATGATAGATATCAAAACAGATGAAATTCAAACATATCATTTAGACATGAGACAACATGAACCAAAAACAAATGAAAAAAGAAAAACAAACAACAAAAGAAAAATATCAAAAATGATACAATCTCCACAGTCTATATTAAACTTTTATGACCAATTTCAAAAAGCAAATTACATAATAGATCAAGAAAATAGGAAAAAAAATAAAGAATCTAAAATAGATTTAATTAAATATCCAGAAGATAAAATTCAGAAAATAAAAAATATTAAGCAAAGAATGGCTGATTGCAACACTAATAGAATAGAAACCTATATAGACAGATCATGCATAAAAAAGAAAATCCTAGGGAATATAATAGGACAATGCAAACAAATAACAGCAATGGGATATAGCATAGATATAGAAATAGAAAAACAGAACAAAAAGAAATTAACCTTTAAATGAGTAACACAAAGACCACCATCATTGACCAGAGCCAAATTAATGGCAATAGCAGTTTTATTAGACATAATTTCTGAAAAAAAAATAATAAAACTAAACATAGTCTCAAATGTAGCAATAGCAGTAATAGATGGATGCATAGACCTGAGGAAGAGGAAAAAAGAAAATTGTACAAAAATCCATATATATTACAAATAATAGAAGAATTAATAACTAAAAAAGAAATAAAAATAGAACTAGTAAAAATTAAAGTCCACTCAGGAATAAAACTAAATAAAAAAACAGAAATGAATTGAAAAAAACAAAAATAAATTCAGAACAACTAGACACCGTGAAATACTTTAATACAGTAAACCAAGAAGTATTAGACAAGAATACATGAAAGAAATTATATCAATAAACCTTGGTAGATTGGAAAAACTATGCAGAACAACTGTGATACTGTTGAAATCAATAATAATAGCAACAGACTGGAAATAAACAAAAGAAACACTAAATTTATTCAAGAATCACAAATAGTGAAACATCACTAGAAGACCAAAGGTATAGAACATTCAAAATAAAACTTCTAATAGAAAAATCACCTACAAAAAAACTAATGTATGAAAGATACCCACAATTGTATCAAAGTTCAAAATGCATAAAATGTAAAAACTATGATGAAACATCAATGCACACTTTAACATGTACAAGTGGAATTAAAGAACTCCAAGGAGAATTATTCACAATAATAAAGAAAAAAATACAGATAGTAAATAACCACTCAAAATCACATAAAATAATTGAAAAAGAATTCAAAAACCACAGTGATTACCAAATAGACAATAATAGAGCAAACTCAGTAAAAATAAACAAATACTCAACTTTTTCTTTTATAGATATAATAAGAAATATAATATCAAAATCTTTAAAAAAAA
>CAJVPK010000170.1:0-53982 GCA_910592015.1 Diversispora eburnea | reverse complement strand
CATCAGTGAATGCAGCATCTGCATTTTGCCATCCTTCAACATGAAAAATAATAGCTACACCATTTATACTTGTTGGTAAATACCCAATAGGAGTTAAAGAATGTAATATAGTTTCAACAGATGTATTTTTTGTAATATAAACTTCTTCTTCATTTTCAAACGATGTATTGCTAGACTAAATAATAAAATTTTATTATTTTATTTTTCTTGTAATTAAATATAAAATACAAAATATTAGTATACTTCTTCATTAAAGTCTTCCTCATAAATTATATTCACTTCAGAAACAATTGTATTTATAAGTAATATTTTCATTTCAAAATATTTTTTAAAAAGAAAGAAAAAAAAAAAAGGCAATATATATTTGAACGCGAATTTACTTAAAAAATGTGACATCTTTTGTATAATTTTAATTGATTTATTCTACAATTGAGTAAAATTTTAATGAACAGACATCACACATTTCGAATGTTAATTTATTAACAAAGATAAGATGTAGAGTACCAAAAATTTTTTTATTCTGTACACATTTGTACAGTATACAATTTTGTACAATGTACAAATTTGTATAGTACTCTTTTTGTATGTTTTTTTAGGTACACCGTACTTAATATCAATTTTTAGGGTATACACCACTTATATGATTGACCGGACTCCACACCTTTCCATCTTACCTCGATATTAGGGACGTACTATACATATATCAGGTATCCGATATTTGTATTATTTGTTAATTTTTGACCAGTGGATATCTATCCCTAATCAATCAAAAACTTGTCCTACTCCAATAGGTTATAGTACTTCAGTCTGTTTAGGTTTACCCTGTCTTTGACAAATATCACATATCTTTATATAATTTCATATGTCTTCACCCATTGTCAGTCAAAAATATTGTTGTCACGTTTTATCTATAGTAGCTTTTATTCTGAAATATCCAGTATTTGGTATATTGTACACTCCCCTGTTAAAAGTATTGGACCACCTGAAAATTTTTAAAAAAATTACTAAAATTAAAATGCTAATTGTAACACAATGAGTGATCTAAATTGTACAAACTTTTTTTATTAGATTCCCCTAAACTAGGGCTATCATATAATATATTATGTGATAAAATTGAACGTCTTTACATAGAGAAATTATACTTCAAATAAAATTGACAAAAAATAATAAATTTAGAGAAAACTTAAACTAGACTCCAGAGTTTAAGTCATTTTGTCTAGATCCTTTCTTAATTTATAAATATCAAAGTTAAATTTTAGTTGTACAACCCATCAAATAAATAATCTTTGTTTATTTTGTTATTATTATTATTTTTATTATTTTCGTTTTGAATATTTTCTTTTGAATCAAATTGTTTCGTGGGGTTAGTTCCTTTTCTTTATTTTAACTGGGTTTATGATTAATTAAAATATTTAATAATTATTACACCTAAAGCTGATAATCTTTTTTTTTAGGTTCATGGTGTTAACACAGACAAAAAGGAGAAAGAGAGGCAATTTCAAGTTTAAGAGAAATTTATAGAACTAAAGGTAGGTAATGCTTCATTTATTTTATTATTTCTACTAGTTTTCAAGTTGTTGGGTCATGTTTTTATTATTTTTAAAAAATCTAATTACTAAATTGTCTGTTTTTACTTTATAGATTGTGATTTTGAGTAGGATTAAAAATAAAACAAAATTATAATGAGGTATTTTCAAAGTTCAAGGAGATTAACAGGAATATTGTAATGTTTATTTTATTGTTTCTTCATGTATATGAATACTAACTACTGTTTTTTGATTATTTTTAGGTCAGTTTTTATAATTAAATTGTGTGACGCAGTACTGTTTTATATATCTAGACAAGAAAAAAAGATAATTTCAAGGTTCAAGAGGGATTTATAAAACTAAAGGCAGATAATACTTCATTTTTTTTTATTGTTTCTACTAGTTTTCAAGTGGTTGGGTCAAGTTTTTATTATTTTTAGAGTATCTATATTACTAAATTAGTGATTTTGAGTGGGGTTAAAAATAAAATAAAATTATAATATATAGGGTTAAGTTAATTTAATATATGATAGTAATTGTAAATAAATATATAAATATTTAATAGAAGGGTTATAAATAAAGTTTGTGTATAAAAATAAGAGAGTAATAAATAATAGTGCTAAATAATAATGCAATTGGAACAAAAAAAAAATATTATGGTATATTAATATATATTACTTGGAGTTTTGAAAAAATAAAAAATGATAATTATTTCGCAAAATCTTCCAATCAAATCTTAGTCCCTAATTTTGGAAATTTTTATTACTAAAAAGGATGGGTCTAGAATAATTTGCCTGAACCCCGGGGGTTCATAAATTTCACACTGAACCAGGGGTCCAGAATAAGGACGCTCATTTTTGATAGACAACTAATTATTCGATGTTCACATGATTCTATTATTTATAAATTATGTGAAAACTCATATTAGTTACTCAAAAATAAGTGTACAGTACCTTTGCACGCGAAAATGTTTAACGCATTACTTTGTTATTACATAGAATTGGAAATCAAAAGTCAATTTAAACATTTCGTTTGAATGGTAAATTTGTATAATTTATATTATATTATATTGTTTAAATTTATTGTTGTTAACATCAATTTTACATTAAAAAAAAGTATTCTATAATAGAAAGGAAAAAATTTTATAATTAAAGAAAATAAATTAGAATGAAAAAATTAGAATAAAGATATAATAATAATAGTCTTATTAATAATAGATTAATTGTCACAAAGGATTAAATAGATAATTGAATTGTTGATAACGCTTCTTTCAAAGTATTTCCAGAACCTAATTATATGAAAAGAGATAGAATTTATGAAGAGAAAGAAAGAAAGAAAGAAAGAAAGAAAAGAAGAAAAGAAAGGATTTATATAATAACGTACCATCTATAGAATTCAAAAATCTGATGAGTTCTTTACTTAACTGTAAAAATATAATCATCATTAATCATCATTAATAAAATGAACAAACATTTAAAAATTACGAATATCACGATAAATATATTTATTATTACTTCATAATCTTCTGATTCCATGGCTTTAGATAACAATCGAATAGTATCCTAATATTTTATATAAATAAATTATTAAATACAGAATTTTTAATCTTGATATTTTCTTATCTTAATTTAATTAATTACCTTGCTATTATCAGATGATGGTTCTAATGTGTGAAGAACCAATAAATATGAGGTAGCCGTTTTAAGTAATCCAGTAGACATACATTTCTAATTAGAATTTGACAAAAAAAAAAAAAATTAGAATAGACAAGAATTAAAAAATAAAGAGATGAAAGAAGGAATTTTTTTATTTACCTCAAATAAATCTTTTGGACTACCGACAATAGAAAATAAATAATCCCATAATGCAACCTCAGTTTTACGTGCGCAACCCACAATAGCATCAAGTGCGTGAGGAAAATTATTAAGAAATTTAACAACACGTGGTAAAACTGCCCCTATAAATTAATAATTAATTAATTAATTAAAATATTAATATTTAAATAAATAAATAAAAATATATATAATAATTTACATCTTGCTGTTCCCACAGAAAGTTCAGCTTCATCTTCTAAAACCTGATGTAAGAGCATTTCTAATGCATGCCCAAAATATACTAATTTTTGATAACTCATTGCAAAGAGAACTGCTTCTATCTCAAATCTAGTTAGAAAAAAAAAGATATAAAAATTAATCTTGCTTCTGTTTATATGTTTATTATTATTATTATTATTATTATTTATTTTTTTTTTTTAAAAAAAAAGGAACTTACTCTTTAGTTAACATATATCTCAATATATGTTGTAAGAATAAATGTGTCTAATAAAATAACGAGAAAATAAAAAATAAAATTTTAGATGAATTCAAATAATTTCAAAAATAGGAAATTAAAAAAAGGTTAAGTAAACTTACGATGATGACTTACATTGGTCATTAATTTAAAAACTGTAAATTCAAGGGATTGTCGAATAGATGTTTGTTGCTGGACACCAACAATTATACCCTTATCAAGTAAAACCGCTAAATTTATTAGTTAATAATTTATTAATAGTAATATTAAATAAATAAAATAAATAAATAAATAATTAATTAATTAATAATGATAAAAAAAATAATAATAATAATATCAAGTAATATTACTAACATAAAGGATAAAATTCCAGAGAGATGCGTAGACTTTCTTTGGTAGAAGAAAGTAAAACGTCATTTTGCCAGTCTCTTGCAGATTCTTCATTTGACCATATATTCATCCATATCTTAGAAATTAATAAAAATAATGATGATCAGATCTCTATAATAATCACAATAATCACACATAATTACACGTAATCTCGTGTAATCACATCCCAAATAGTCACGAAATCATAACTCGGTGATAAATTTTACCTTAACTCCTTGACCGTCACATGCCCATAAAGAATTTTTTAAACTGCCTACCCCACGTGTAGACATCCAATAAAATTCAATTTTGTCAGCAAGAATGTGTAAATCATATTGTACTTCTCCTTCATCACTCTAATAATAAATAATAACAAGTAATAATAATATTAATATTATTTAATGTCATTAATTTAATATATAAAAATCAAAATTATCCTAAATTGCCATCCTAAAATTGTCATCCTAAAATTGCCATCCTAAAATTGCATATTTGATACAAACCTTTTTAGGATGAAGTAAAACAAGTTTACCATCTATTAAAAATATTATTGAAGCTGATTGTATTGTTTCCGGAGTAAATGGTCCTATAATAATATAATAATAATATTATTATTAATTAATTAATATATAGAATGATATATAGAATAAGAAGAAGAATAATATATATATATATAGATAATAACTTACTATGTAATTTTGGCTGAAACCAAGAAATAGATCTAACTCTAGCTGGAGCATTTATTACTCCAACAAAAGAAATTTGTTGACATAATTCAATCTGTAATGATTTTAAATTTCCATTACCAACAACCCCATCAATATTATTATTATCTTGTGATAGTGCCGTTGATGATAATGGTGAAGTCATAAGGTAATGATACATCATGTTATCTGCACAATAAACAAGTAACGCATTACCAACTATACTTAAATATAATATATGATTGGGTATTGGAATATTTTGTATCATATAAATATTATCTAATTTTGTTTCTCGTGAATACATTCGAATCTATTATCATTAATCAAAAAAGTAAGGTAAAATGAAGTAAATAAATAAAATACATTAATAAATACTAAATAAAAAAAAAAAATAAATAAAAAATGAATAATGAATAAATTAATATAAATTAAATATATACCTCAGATGTATGTAATCTCACGTTTTCACAAGCAACGACCAAAATCTGTTTAAACCACAATAATCCACCACGAACTGCAAATTCTTGTTCCTTGATAATATTTATATAATAATAATAATTATTATTAGTATTTTTTAAGATATTCTCTCAAGACATTCACGTGATACGGATAATAAAATATAACATTAATATACCTGTTGTTGATTACCAAATAATTTCCAACGTCCCGAATAAACATTATAATGAGCTAATCCACGTCGTCCAGCAATTGCGATATATCTTCCGTCTCCACTTATTGAGGAATACTATAAAAAAAATGATTCCAAAAAAAGAAAATGTAATTAAACAACTTTTATAAATACTGAATAGATATCAAATAAATATTGAATATCACGCCAACCTTTATAGGCCAATTATCACTGATATACATGATTGGTATCTATTATTATAAAATAAGATAACCCACAAATTATCTCATTATTAAATTAAAATAAAAAAAAATAATTAAAAAAATAATTAAAAATAATTAAAAATAATTAAAATTTACAGGAATATGTTGCCAGACGATAGTATCAGGATTAATTGTGCTTAAATCTTCTTCTTGATCACCACCACGATAAAGTAAGAGACGATCATCCATTTGTAAAAATCCTCTTTTGGCATTATCCTAATATTTATTTTTAAATAAAATAATAATAATGAGTTGATTTATTTAATTTATATAATTATGAGGAGTGAAAATCATAAAAAAAAATTAAACTCAACTGGACTATGAACTGTCGTGGTAGCTGATTTTGCAAATGGGAGAGCATACAATTGACCTTCTAATTAAAAAAAAATAGATATTAATATTATATATTATATATTTATGTTATATATTTTATACTTATATTTACCTTTTTCTGTATTTTCACTGTGCAAAATAAAGAGTTCACAATTTCCTGAACTCCAGAACTTTTAAATTTCATAATAAAAAAATGTATAAAATAAATAAAAATGTATAAAATAAAATAAAAAATGTATAAAATAAATAAAAAATAAACAAAAAATGTATAAAATAAATAAAAAATGTATAAAATAAATATAAAAAAAAATGTATAGAACATATACCATATCAGTAACACCACGTAAAAATAAATCTCGCGTATTTGACCTTTATAACGGAAACAAAAAATAAACAAACAAACAAATAAATAAATTATCAACAAATTCATAATCATAACAAATAATAATATAATTTACATTGATTGTAGGCCATCATCTCTAATGGTTGTCATCAATAATCTACCATAAACACTCCAAACAGCCATTCCTTCATTTTGCCATCCTACAGCAATAGCATGACCGTCGGATGTCCAGGCTAACGATGTAACAGGTCCTGTAGAGATGGGTATTAATAAAGGTTAAGGATAATTATTTACAATTCTCGATAAACGAAAACGACAATAAAAGAATTGAATAAATAAATAAATAAATTAATTAATTAATTGATTAATTAATTAAAGGATATTAGATGACTCCAAATTTTCTATTATAGATAATTTATGTGAAATATCGATAGCTCCATTATAATTTTTAGCAAAATATACATAAATGTGTCCCCTATTTTTAATTGATTTGTAGTAGTAAAAAATTTTATTAGATTAAGAAATAATTTAATAATAATTTTTTTTTTTGCTTTCTAAATTTATTAATAAGAATTACTTTTATATTATTATTATTATTATTATTATTATTATTATTATTTATTATTATTATTTTCAATGTATTATTATTATCATCATTATTATTTTCATTAGACAAACCCTTGAGTTCCTACTGCCAATAAAGAAAATTTTGCATTTATAGCTATACAACTAGCTTTAATTTCCGGTGATTTTTCTATTTCACTACCACAGGCATGAAAACAATATCCCATCCAATATAATGGTGAGGTTTTGTTATTATTTTCAATCTACAATAAAAAAAAAATATTATCATCTCTCCTGTCATCTCTTCAGAATCAAAAATTATAAAACCAAAACTTACAGAAGGTCGATGTTCAATAAATTGAACAGCATAAGCTTTGCCATCAGTAGTAATCCATCCATAAAGATTTATTCGACGATCATACACCATATGACTTATACTAGCTAAAAATATTAAAGTAACGATATTATTAGTAATATGCTTAATCATATACTTAATCATATACTTAATCATATACACAAAAAACACACACCTTTTTTTGATTCTAAAAATTCTAATCGAGCTAATATATTTGTTTTTGTAGAAGTAGGTTCACTATGCCATGGTATACATTGAATTGCTGGTGGGGTTTTGGTTGTAACAATTAAATATTCATCAGTCCCTATTCCACTATAATAATTATAATAATTATATATAAATAATTATATATATAATAATAATAAATAAACATAATAAATTTTAAAAATAAATTATTATTATGATTATGGAAAATAAAACCTACTCACGCCTCCATTCCAGCATCTATTCTAATGGTCATCCTAAACTTTAATAAAAATGTTTTGATCCCATTTCCTTCTCCTGCTCCCGTAACATAATGATGCGATATTTGTCCAAATTGATATTTATAACTTTTATCATCAAAAGGAAGTACGGAATATGTGAATAAACAATTTTGACTTGTCTTTTTTATATAAGTAAATGAATGAATTAATGAGTGAAATGAACGAATGATCGAAATAAATGAATGATTGAATGATGAATTCGAATAAAAGATTTTATATTTACTTGAACAATGACAAGACTTCCATCAGGTTTCCAAAACATGTCAACATTTTCTCCATATTCTTCGATTGATTTCTTTGTTCTTGTTACTTGTGATATTAATGCGGTAGGCTTATCATATGTAATTATATATATATATATATATATATATATATATTGAATTTGTATTTATCAGATATAATTTTATTATTATTATAATTTTATTATTATATTATATTATATAAAGTTCCAAATTAGTTCAATTCGCTTCTTGATTGATCTTTCTTTTTATGTTTGTCTTTTAATCAAAGTGTACATATCATAAAAATGAAATAAAATCCAATCATAATAATAATAATAACTCAATATTTACCCGAATGCTCCATAACTGTAAAGAATTTTTCGTTAAGGTAACGAATAAATTTCCCGCTTTATTTCTTTTAAGTCTTAAAATCGCAAATGTATTAGCAGTAGTAGTTGTATTATTATCTGTAGTAGTATTATTATTTGTAGTAACTGTAGTTTTTGTAGTTTCTCTAGTATTTGTAGTAGTAGTATCTGTAATAGTATCTTTAGTAAATGTTAAAGTATTTTCGGGTTCTTCTACTAATGAAGTAGCTTCGTCGTCGTCGTCGTCTACGAAAATTTCATTCTCATCGAAGATTGAATTGAATGTTCTATAGTCTGGTGAATAAACTTCTAATACTTTTGCAATTCCATTCGCCCAATACATAATTAATAATTAATATTTTACAGATTGCCATCTGTTATATTATACTTTATATGCAATGCAATGCAAATCGGTTTGAAATGTCATGTGATCGGTTTAATTACAAATTACTTTAGCAGGCAGGCAGTGTACAAATCATTTATTAAATAAACTAATTCAATTAATAATTAATTCAAATTGTTTTATTATTTTTTTCTAAAGAACGGAAAAAGAAAAAATAGAAAAGAATTATTGTTCGATAAAAATTCGTTACACGTATAATAATATAAAAAAAAAATTAAGTAAAAAAATGTTCACAAAACATATAGATTGTATACAACCCAACAGTAACTAAAATAAAACCACCGGCCAAAGAACGAAAAGTGTAATATAAAACAAAAGGGAGATATAAAATATTTTTAAAATATATTTTCAATTTTTTTAACCACTCGTCGTCACCAACATCATTATGATAATTATAATTATTATGACGATGACGATGAACACTTCCTTCGATTGAAACATTTCTTCTTACTCTTAATTGATAATCATTATATTCATTATTATTACGATAATTAGCTAACCTTCTTCGTTGTTGTTGTTGTCGTCGTCGTGAAATTTGTTGTTGTTGTTGTTGTTGTTGTGTTCTTAGTTGTCGATTATATTGTTGTAATTGATGAAATTTATGAAATTGATGTTGAGGTAAAAGTAATTGTTTACTTCTCAAAATTCCCCTTATCAAAATTAGGTGAAATAGAAATACCCCGAGACCCAAGAAAGTTCATGATATATTTATAAATTTTAATACCCGCCAAAAGTGTAAGACGACCAGAAGTAATAATGAACGTAACAATTGCGGCACTTATGGTCGCGATAAAAAAAATTGGTATAAGTACTAGAATACCTAAACCTATTGTTAACCCATTCATTGCTGTATAGGCGACTGCCCCTTTATTAAGGAATTATTTATTAAAAAATAATTAAATTCAAAAATAAAGGTCAACGAAGAAATTAGTGAAATATTATAAATTTAATATTATTAAAATTAATTAGTTAAAAAAAAAAATTAATGAATAATTAAAATAAATAAAATAAAAATAAATAAAATAAAAATAAATAAATTTAAAAAAAAAAAAAAATTAAAAAAAAAAAAGAATACTTACAAATAATAATTGTAGAAACAAGGGAACCAATTGACCAAAGTAAAAAGAGAACAAAAGGAAGCGTGAAGAATAATGCGAAAGATATTGAAAAATCTGATAAAATTTGGTATTTGGAGGCCAATTCATAAATATAATTCCCAAAGACTTGCAACCAATTCGGCATATTATGATAAACATTTTTTAAAAAATCTTCCGAAGATTCTTTAATATCGGCACTTTTAAAAGATGCATGTTCAGTAGTTTTATCTTCATAAGTGTCCATCTTTTTTTATTATTATTATTATTATTTATAATTTAATAATAAAGAAGAAGAAGAATAAAGAAACACTGATCAAAAAGAAAAAATGAGAAAATATCTAAATACTTTTTATATATTTAAATCTTACTAATATGATATAATTATTTTAAATTTTCGTTAAAGTTAAATACATCATTCAGACATATCTATCAAACATATATATTAGATATTCTAATTGAGAATCAAAAAAAGTTATTCTGATTTATTAAACGAAATTTATCTTTAGCTTTATTTAACTTATTATTATTATTATTATTATTGTTTCATTATTAAACATTATTATTATTTCATTATCTAACTCATTATCTCGCAATCCAAATATGGCGTTCTAGATCATATGACCATAGTTGAGTATAAATTAAGTCCTCCTGATTTTTTTACTCATAATTACGTACTCTTCCCTTAAAATTGTAACTTTTTCAAGAAAATAATAAAAAAAAAATGCATGAAGAAAAGGATTTAATTGATTTTTCGGGTAAATGAAATTTTAATAATAATATTATATCAGCAGAATTTTTTTAAATAATAATAATAATATAAATAATACTAAAAAAAAAAATTCTAGATCCAGAACAAAATCCCATCAAATCAAATTCACAATTATTACAAGAATTCAAATTACAAAAATCCGTGGAACCAAATTCTTCACCCCTAACCATCACATCAACGGTATCCATTACGACATTATCCACCACATCCATAACAACAACAAAGCTGCCTAATAATTCATCAATCATTCGAAAAAATAGAAAAAATAATAAAAGAAATGAACTCGTTATGAAAATTGACATCGATAAAATTATAATTCGTAACAAAGAAAATAAGACGTATACAATCTCATGTTATTCAAGGACTGACATGATTTCATTATTGGTTATGTATCAAAGGAAAGAATTATCTTTATGCTTATTTGGATATAAAAATGAAATAAGGATTCCATTTGATCAATTAAAAGGGATCAAATATGATGAAGGAATCTTTGGTATCGTGATGAATCATGGTTTTCGTAGAACGGTAAAAAAATGTTTATTTATTTATTTGTTATAATATTGATTATGTAATTATTATGTAATTATGACATTGTTATTTTGTAATAATTTTTTCTTTCTATGACGCGCGTACAACTTACGTAACACAATTCTTTATATTTTATTTTTTAAAAGTATTACGAACATTCCGATAAATTTCCTTACATCAAAAGTCCTTTGATGTCAACAGAAGATCCGACGAGAGGAATAATTACTGACGCAGTGGAATTTCAAATGTTTCCAAAAAACACGGAACATCCGAACAGATTGATTATATTGGAAGCGGGACTCAATAGAATATGTTTTAAAGATGATGAGAATGAATTCTCGAAAGATTCCAATTTGGTAATAAAACCGTAATCTTCTTCTCTTGGTTTAAATATTCAAATAAATATCTTATACATTTATTAATTTAATTTTAGATTCAAGGAGTTAATAATTCTTTTCCACGAATAAAATTTGAGGTAATTAATTGTAGTATCAATATTGTACATATATAATACATTAAGTACATTTAGCATTTTATTTATTATTTTTAATTTTTTATAGATCTATTTATTATGTATTTTCAATAAAACCCGACATGTTCTTCCATTCCCTAGTAATGGATCAATAAATGAATTCTTATCATTGGTTAGAGAGAAATTTAATTTCTCACCGTCATGGATCGAATATTATGATCCAATGGTTGGTGAGAAAATTTCCGTAACTATTGAACAAGATTGGGATTTGGCTAAAAGTATAAATTCTAGAATGAAGAAACCACAACCAAGTTCTTTTATTGAGATTTATTTATATTGAATTTAAAAAATAAATAAATAAATAAAATCATCATATACATTGTTCTTTAATCGGATTGATATATATTTCTATCTATTTTTTTTATTTATTTATTGTGAAAAATTCAACGTTTCATGAGCGGTCATATTAAATTATGCATTATCAACAACAATTTTTAAATATTAAAAAAAAAAAACCAACTCGACGCGTATCGAAATTAATAGAAGCTTTAAGTTGATCTTTCTCATTAATTATTTAATCCTTCAGATAAATAATTTTCGTACTATTTGACAGGTGAATTTTCGGCTTTAATTCCTTCTTCAAGGGAAATATTATATATCTCTCAACAATTAAAAACCTCCATTTTTTTTTTTTATTTTGAATTTTAAAATTGGCATCCTAAATTATTAACATTTTTTTTTTGGTTTAAGAAAATTTTGAGATTTATTCAAGTATTATTGTTTTATTATTTGATCTATTATTTCATTTTGAAAATTTTATATCTTGTAATGATTATTTTATTAAAAAATATTTATCATTGCGTCGATATGTTATTTAAAGTAATCTAAATAACTGTATTTATTGAGCCATTTGATTAAATCAAGTAGTTTATTATTTTTTTATTGTAATGAATAGTTGTTGTTACGTTTGAACACCTCACTTGTTTTATATTAATCTTCATGATTCAATAATCTCTGTTGATTCAATATGTAACATACTTTATTTTGAAAGAGTGAAGAATAAAATAATTTTTGCCTGATATTCTGATGTCACAACTCAACTCTACTCAAAGGCAGCACAGCATTGTTATAATTTATTTTTTTGTAGTAGTAAAAGAATAAGCAAAAAATGAAAATTTTCATTTGTCAATAAAAAAATCAATTTCTTTTCTCAGAGATTTGTGACCATTCTAATATGGAACCTACATATTTGACAGGTCATTTTTTGAAAAAAAGTATGTCTTGTCTTTTTAAATTCACTTAATTTAAATGTTAATTAATTTATTATTTTTTTTTTGGAATTTTATTAATAAATTTGATTTAACAATTAAATTGGTAATATCTTATGGAATAATAAGTTCTAATGATTTTATTATACAATGCTATGGAATTACAAAAGATCCTAATACTAATAACAATATTATGGTAATGGAATTTGTAGAAGATGGAAATTTGCATAGGGGCTTAATGCTAAACTTTGATGAAATTACTTGTCAAACAAAATTGGAAAGATTATATTGTATTGCTGCAGGGTATGTATTAATTTATTAAGTTTAATTAAGTAAATGCAAATGCTAACTTTTAATTACTATATATTATACAGAATTGAACAATTTCATAATAATAAACTGATACATAGGGTGTGTTCACATGTGAATTGGATTTGGATTAGATTGGTTGAAGTTGCACAAATCATGTTCACATGTTTTGGATTGGATTGCTAAATCCAAAATCCAATCCAGATTGGAATTGGATTATTACTAATTAAATATCAATCTACCTCACAAGGTAGATTTGTGTTAAATTTTTTAATATTCTTATAAAAAATGGAAGAAAATCATACTTTTGTCAATGAAACTTTTGATATAGAAAATCAGTCTTCTACACTTTCTTCATGTAAAAATAAAGGAAGAAAGCAAACAACCAAGTGGGATACCAATTCTACTAAAGCACTTTTAACTTTTTTGGCACTGTGCAAACAAGAAATTGTAATCTTAAACAAGTCGTGTGGTTGAACCAACCCTAATCATCCACTTTGGCTAGAGTGTAGTGACCATTTAAAAAAGCAATATGATATTACATATTCCCAAGAACAGTGTTATAATAAATTTAAAAATTTAACAATATCACATAAGATATTTATAATTTTTGTAAATTTCTTTATAATTGAATAAAATAATTAATTATTTTACATAGAAAGCAAAAGATTCTGAAAGGCAAAGTGGTGGAGTACCTGTAGTTTTATCTTTTAGAACTGAACTTGATGATATTTTGGATGAAAATAGGGCTACATTTAAACCAGTTACTCTTATTTCCTCAGCAAGTACTGAAAATACTGAAATTACTATTAATAGACAAACTAAAAAACATTTATTATGTGTAACTTCAACTGAAACATCAACCTTGATAGAATCAAGTGATGAAGATAGTGAAAATGAACCTGAACTAACATCTAAAAAATTTGCTAAAATAGTAACAGATACTCAAAAATATACCAAAATTCTTGAAAACCTTTATCTACAAAAAATAATCAAAGATGATGAAAAAAAAAGAAATAAGAAAACAAAAGCTGAAGAAAAAGCTAGAAGAGATGAAGAAAGATGCAAATTAATGTCACTTCTTATCAATAGTATGAATGGTAAATTATTTAAAAAATATTTTATTTCATATTTTAATATTATAAAATTTTATTAATATGTTTATTTTTTAGGACAACCACAAAATTCTGGTACTTTATATACAACCAACACTTTATCACCTGTACTTAATTACACATTTCAAAATCCCCCTCAAAAAAATACTGAATTTAATAATTCTGAATTTATTAATAATCAATTTGTTCATTATAATTATAATCCTAATTCACAAAATAGAAATCAATTTAATAACAATTTATAAAATCCACCTTCAAATAATTCTAATTCTAAATAACCTCACTAAAATTATAATATACTAAATTTTTACTTTATAATTCTTCTGATTAATTTTCTTAATTTTAAAATATTAATTAATTAATATAAAATTTAAAAATATAAATTTAATAATTTCATTAATTCTTACCATGTAATTCAATTTCCAATTCAGTTTCTTTGTTTTAAAATATAAAATTAATTAGTAAATAAAATTTTAATAAATAAAATTTAATAATTTTATTAATTTTTATCATGTAATTCAATCTCCAATTCATTTTCTTTGTTTGAAATATAAAATTAATTAATAAATAAAATTTTAATAATATAATTTATAATAAATAATTCATTAAACTACCTGTTAATTCAAGTTCTAAACCATTTTCTTTAATTTGTGAAATAAAAATTAAAATTAATAAATATAAATTAATAAATATATTTTATAATAATTTACCTCGTGCTTCTATTTCAAATGAATCATCTTGATAAATCAATCATTTGTTTCATTTTGAAAAAATATAATCAGCTATTAAATCTCTTTCAGTATCATTAATTATATTTACTTCTGAAGTTGTTCCATTATTTATCAATACTTGATCAGAAATAATATCAAATTCATCAATTATTTCTTCACAAATATTGTGAAGAATATAACAACAGCTTACAATATGAGATACTATTTTAAAATTTGTTTCTATTGGATTTTGCAACACTCTCCAATGTGATTTAAGTAATCCAAAAGCTTGTTCAATTTTGATTCTTGTTGTAGAATGTATATAATTATAATGATTTTGAACTTGAGTTAAATGTCCATTATCTTTATAAGGTACTAAAAGCCAATCATAATTAGCATAACCACTATCACCTAAAATATAAGTTTTTGAAGGTCATAATAACAAATTGTTATTAAATGAAGAATAAAATGGAGAATTATGCAAAACATGAGAATCATGAGTTGCACTGTCAATCCACAATAAATATCCATGAATTTGTATTGTGAATCTCAAACTGCTTGTAATACTACACTATAAATTTTTTCTATTAAAATAATTTTAGATGGTGCTCTAATAGAAATATGACTTCTATCAATTGCTCCAATAACTTGTGAAAAACCTTTTAATAGATGAAAACCATTGATAACTTTTTGCCATTCATTATTATTTGTTAAAAATCTGAAATAGAAAATATTATAAATATTTTTTTAAATAAAAAATAAATTGAAGAAAATTACTTGATTTTTTCTTTTAAAAATAAATTTATAATTAATTGAATAGTATTTCTAAAATGATAATGAAAAGTTGAAACACCAATACCAAATTGTTGTGCAATTGTACAAAATAATTTACAAACCACAAAGTTGCACCCAAGTTTAGATGCAATGATATTCCATGGTTTTCTGTTATTTCAGGTGAAATTTCTCTTAAAATCCATTCAAAAGTATCTCTACAAAATCGGAAATACCTTCTAAATTCTTCATTTTGCCATTACATGCAAATGTTTGTAAACCAAACTGTACTTTTTACTTTTTTCTCTCATTTTTTTTTAAAATTTATTTAAATAAGAGTTTGAAATGTTTGGACAACTCCAGTTAAAATTTTGATTTCCTCATCACTTGAACTACTTGAGTTACTTGAGGAAGAAGAGGTTTCATATAAGATATCTATTGCAAGTAAAAAAGTTTAGTGTTCATCATAATGAAAGTGATAATCTATAAAATGCATAAACTATCGAGAACATGATTAGATTAATTTTGGATTTGGTCAATCAGATATCAATCTGGATTGAATCTGGATTGACCCAAACTTGCAAGTGAACACACCCATAGAGATCTTCATTCAGGAAACATTTTTGATGGGAGTTAATGGAATTCTTGGTTCAATTAGAATAGCTGATCTAGATTATGTAGAAATATTGATACTTTGACAAATTATATGGAATAATTCCTTATGTTACTACTGAAATATTTGTAGATTCATCATATAGTCAAGCTTCTGATATATAGTTTTGGAATGCTAATGTGGGAATTTACATTAGGTCATAAACCATTTTTCAATAGACCTCATAATTCTAAACTCATTTACAAATCATAGGTGAATTAAGACCAAAAATTACTGATAATACTCCAGAGCTGTTTAGAGATTTAATGTTTAGATGTTGGGATTCAAATCCAGTAAATAGACCAAATATAAAAGAAATTAAAGAGCAAAGTTATAAATGGTGCTGGGGAAAAGAAAATCAAGATCAATTTATTCAAGCTGAAAAGTTAAGAAACATTTCTGTTGTATTGAAACTTTTAGAAGAATGGGAAGGAAATAATTATAGCAGTTTTCATTCAGAAGCTATTTACACAAGCAGACCTTAAGCCCTATGATTGAACTATCTAAGTTGATATTGATTGGTAAGATTTTAATCCATGTTAAAAATAATTTTGATGCCTAGTAATTAATTTTTTTAAAATTTTACAGGTTATAAGGAACCAGTTAATTTATACAATTTTTTATTTTGAATTTTTAAAAATTAACATTCTATATTATTAATATGCACTTATAACATTAATATAATTTTTTTTTAATTAAGGGTTATAAATCAGTTCAAGAAAATTTTGAGATTGATTTTGATATCTAAATAATAATTTTGTTATTATTATTATTATCATTGTTTTACTTTTGATTTATTGAAATATTTATTGAGATTTTATTTAAATAAATTTATTTATTAACTTAATATTTCGTGCCGATATGTGAACTAATAATTTAGTCATTTCTAATTGAGTAGTTTATTATTAATAAAAACATTGATAATTAATTCATTTTTTATGCCTAATAATTTTTTAATGTTATTTCATTGAATAGAGATTTATAGAATTTAATATATGTTGAATTAGTTGTTATGTTTAAGAATAGTAAAATCTTTATGAACAAATCTAACATTAATCTTCACGATTAAATAACTTCTTTGGACAATATAATATACAAGAGTGTAAGTAAGTGTAAGTAATAATAGTGCCATGCCATGAAGATTGTGATAATAATGAAATTGTTGCCAGAAAATTTTAATACCTAAAAATAAAATAAAATTACAAATAATTACAAGGCTGCACCAATAAATAAAAGTACAACATAAAATCTTGAAGTTTGTGTAAAGTAAAAATCAATGAAATTGTCAGGAAATTCTTTATTTACAACGGTTTTGAAAATTAAATAAAAAAAACAAATAATTGAGCCAGCCTATATATATATATATATAACTTTGATATAAAAAAATAATATTTTAGTTGTGCAATTACCAAACTTATTTCACTAAATTCTTTAACTGTGTGTTATTAATCAAATGTCCTATCATGATGAACCAAATATGATGAAGCATTAATGTACTTTAATAAATCATTAGGATTAAGACCAAATAATAATCATACATTATGTTTACGAGGGGTAACTTATTTAGAATTAGAAAAATATAATAAAGCATTAATGTATTTTAATAAATTATTAGAAATAGAACCAAATAATGATCTAGAATTAAGGATATGAGGTGAAGCTTATCAAAAAATATAATGAAGCATTAACAGATTTTAATAGATCATTGAGACTAGAAGCATTAAAGATTTTAATAAATTATTAAAAAAGGAGCCAACTAATACTCTTGCATTAAGACTACGAGGAGAAACTTATCTATTGTTAGTAAGGTACAATGAAGCATTAACAGATTTTAATAAATTATTAGAAAAAGAACGAAATAATACCTTTGCATTAAGACTACGAGGAGAAACTTATCGAAAGATAGGAAGTTACACTAAAGCATTAATGGATTTTAATAATTCATTAGAAAAAAGAACCAATAATTATCTTGCATTAGAGTTACGGGGAGAAACTTATCAAACATTAATAGAATTTAATGATTTATTAGAAAAAGAACCAAATAATATTCTTTCATTAATACTACAGGGGAAACTTATCTATTTTTAAAAAATTATAATGAATTATTAATAGATTTTAATAATTTATTAGAAAAAGAACCAAATAATACTCTTGAATTAAGATTATGAGGGGAACTTATCAAAAGTTAGAAAAGCATAATGAGATTACGAGGGAAACTTATCAAATCATTAGCAATAGAACCAAATAATACTCTTACGTTAAGACTACGAGTAGAAACTTATCTAAAGTTAGAAAGTGTAATGGAGCATTAACAGATTTTAATAATTTATTAGAAAAGGAACCAAATAATACTTTTGCATTAAGACTACGTGGAAAAACTTATAAAAGTTAGAAAGTATTATGAAGCATTAACAGATTTTAGTAAATCATTAGCAATAAAACCAAATAATACTCTTACGGTAAGACTACGAAGAGAAAATCATATTAATAGATTTTAATGATTTATTAGAATTAAAATCAAGTGATGCTTTATTGTTAAGGTTACGAGGGGAAATACATCAAAAGTTAAAAATGCATAATGAAGCTTGAAGCATTAATAGATTTTAATAAATATTTAGAAATTCTACCAAAATAATACTTTTAACCTAGATTTACATGAAGAAATTATTGACAAATATAATGATTTATTGGATATAGAATAATACTCTTGCATTAAGGTCACGAGGAGAAGCTTTATCTATTGTTAGAAAAGTACAATGAAGCATTAATAGATTATAATAATTTATTAGAAAAAGAACCAAATAATACTCTAGCATTAAGATTACGAGGAGAAACTTATCTATTGTTAGAAAAGTATTATGAAGCATTAACAGACTTTGACAGTCTATTAGAAAAAGAACCAAATAATACTCTTGCATTAAGATTACGAGGAGAAACTTATCTATCGTTAGAAAGGTACAATGAAGCATTAACAGATTTTAATAAATTATTAAAAACGGAACCAACTAATACAAGACTACGAGGAGAGACTTATCTATTGTTAGAAAGGTTCAATGATGCATTAATAGATTTAATAATTTATTAGAAAAAGAACCAAATGATACTCTTGCATTAAGACTACGATGAGAAACCTACCAAAAGATAATGAAACATTAATAGATTTTAATAAATCTTTAGAAATTCAGCAAATAATACTCTCGCATTAAGATCACGAGGGGAAACCTATATGATGCTAAATAAATACAAAGAATCACTTGATGATTTTAATAAAATACTGAAAATAAATTCAGGTGAAGTTTATGTAATAATTTTGATCATAGAAATAGAGAAAAGCAAGAACCATTCAATAACTGATACGACACAAGCTGATCTAGAATGGTTCAGAGCATATAAACAGAGTCAAGTGAGTTCATAAACTGGATTCCATAAACTGGATTCCATATTCTCAATTTAAGATATAAAATATATAGCAGAAGGTGGTTTTGGTGTAGTAAACAGTGCTATTTGGATCAAAGATGAAGAAAATGAAATCAAGATGGTACTTAAAAATCTACATAATTCTAAAGATATGACAGATAATTTTTTGAAAGTATTTCTATTTAATATTAAATTAATTAATCATTGTTAATTTTCAAATACAACCGAAATATTTATTAATAAATTTGATTTTAAAATTAAATAGGTCAGGTCATCTCATGGAATAACAAATTCTAATGATTTTATTATACAATTCTATGGAATTACCAAAGACATTAATACTAATAATAACATTATGATAATGGAATTTACAGAAGATGGTAATTTGCATAGGGACTTAATGCTAAATTTTGATGAAATTACTTGTCAAGTAAAGATTATATTGTATTGTAGCCGGGTATGCATTAATTTATTAAGTTTAATTAAGTAAATGTAAATTCTAACTTTAAATTACTATATATATATATATATTCATTCTACCTTATACATCTATTTATGTATCGATTCTGAATTGAACAAATTCATAATTATAGACTGATACATAGAGATCTTCATTTGGAAACGTCTTCACCTTGATGGGAGTTAATGGAATTCTTGGTTCAATTAGAATAGCTGATCTAGGATTATGTAGAAATATTGATACTTCGACAAATTGTATGGAATAATACCTTATGTTACTCCTGAAATATTTGTCGATTCATCCTATAACCAGGCTTCTGATATATATGGTTTTGGAATGCTAACGTGGGAATTTACATCAGGTCTTAGGACTTTTTTTAATAAACCTCATAATTCTAAACTCATTTGCAATATCAGAGGTGGATTAAGACCAAGAATTACTGTTGATACTCCAGAAGTAATTTTTAATTTTGAGATGTTGGGATTCAAATCCAGTAAATAGACTAAATATAAAAGAAATTAGAAAGCAATTTTATATATGGTGTTGAGGAAAAGAAAATCAAGATTATTTTATTCAAGCTGAAAAATTGAGAAAATTTCTTTAGAATTAAAACTTTTAGGAGAAATAATTATAGAAATTATCACTCAGAAGCCTCTTATAGAAGTGGACCTTTGAATTCTATAATTGAAAAGTTCAAGTTGATGTTGATTGGTAAGTTTTCAATTCAATTTACATTTAAAAAATTAAAATAAATATAAAAACTTAATTTAAATTTTTAAAATTTTATCCAGGAAGCAAAGAATCTGTTTCAGAAGGTAATTTATAATTTTATTTTCTTAGACCAGATTATTATTATAAATCAGTTCAAGAAAATTTTGGAATCGATTTTGATATCTAAATACTTTTCTTGCAATTTAAAAGTCAAAATGTTTATTAGATAAAGCTAAAGTTTTAGTTTATATGTAATATAAAGTTAGAAATAGTTACGTCTGGCTACACAATAATTTAATTTAAAAATATAATCAGAGTAAAGTATAATGAAATGTTAGAAATAGAACTAAATAATGCTCTTGCATTAAGGTCGCGAGAAGCTTAGCTATTGTTAAAAAAGTTTAATAATTTGTTAGAAAAAGAACAAAATAATAATTTTACATTAACATTATAGCAAAACATACAGGCTACTAAAATACAAAGTCACTTGATTATTTAACAAGTATCGAAAATAAATCCGTATAACCAAAAATAGAGAATAGTTCGTAAACTGGATTTCCATATACTCGATTTGAAAATAAAAAATATATAGCAGAAGTGCTATTTTGAGAGGAACAAAATAAAATGACACTTAAAAATCTATATAATTCTAAAGACAATTTTTATCAGGATTTTTTTTGCCCAAATTATAATATAATAATGAATTTATGCCGATCATATTTGAATCACCAATTTTGTTGCCATTGATATATCTATCAATGGATAGATTACATCCTCCTTAATTTCTTATGAATTCACCCACGTTTTGTTTGTACATGCCTCAGACTATGAACACTTATTTCCTCTTTTGACAAAGTCTCTCCTTAAATCTTGCGTGCTCATGTCATCACTTATCTATTATAATTTTCCGATACAACTTCTTTCCCATTTCTCCTCCATTAAATTTAGGAATAATGATAACATTAAAGGTATGTGATGTGAGAGCCACAGAGCTTTTCCTATAGATTTCATTTACAAGGTTCTTGTTTTGAAGATGCATCTGCGCCCGTGCACGTCACATAGAATTTTGTTTGTATGCAGTTGTTCAAGATATAAAGTCATCAAGAGCAAGACAGAGTCAAATAAGCTTTTATGAATCTTACTATTCCTTTCAGGTTGGGTCAATTTTCGTATTCTTATATAGCTTTGTTTGATCCTTCTTGCCATTGTCATTTATAATAACATGCGAGGGTAAAATAGAAGATCTT
The DNA here is from genome assembly GCA_910592015.1 of Diversispora eburnea. Lineage (NCBI taxonomy): Eukaryota > Fungi > Glomeromycota > Glomeromycetes > Diversisporales > Diversisporaceae > Diversispora > Diversispora eburnea. The sequence goes on along the minus strand of CAJVPK010000170.1, from coordinate 31,605 downwards.
TTTACACAAATAACTATGATTTCTTTTCTGTACAAAAATGAAGTAGATTGTCCTTGCTTCTGTGTCTCTCAGTTTATACTGATAAAAAGCTCCTGAGCTTGTATCACTTCCTTTATTGCTTATCATGACATTATAAGGTACAATTTTAATTAAGGTCCATGTTTCATTGTCAATACATTCATGATGTCAATTACGAAAATAAGAAAGAATTTTTTAATATCATGTTTTACAGTATTATAAACAAGTCGAGTTAAAATTCAAAAAGTAAAATATTTCTCCAAATTTCGACAATGTTTTTATTTTGAATTTTTATACTCCTAATTAGATCTTCTGATTTTTAAAGAGAATGTCAAACTGTTCCAATTTTCCTTTTCTTATTGCTATTATTTTCCACTTTGTTATCATTTTTCTCAGGCTGTAGTGGACATTGCAAAGGTGTAAACGATGAAGATCAGATCTTAATATTTTGAATATGATGTTGGACGATTTATTTCGATTCGTAAACATTGAAAATTTAAGAAAAATAAACTTGACCCTAATATCATGGGTACTGTTCGGTATTGTATATTTTGAATGCCCCCGGGGGGTTTTTTTACTGTCCCCATGTTTCGCGTCCGCACTGTCCTTACCCTTAACTAGCTTATAAAGATATATTAAAACTCGATAAATATATGCAAAAAAATAACTTTAATTAATGACTTATAATAAAATTTTGGTCCAAGTGGTGTCTCTTGATAATACTGACTGGTGTGATAACAAAGGAGTTTGCACAAGGTAAGTATAAAGTGAGAAAATAGAAATATGGAGCAATACAGTTTAATGGTTTGTAAATTTTTTAAGTCAGGATGCTTTACTTGTCTGGTAATGCAAGGCACTTAATAAATTTATAGTTTATAACAAAGTTTATATTAAAAAAAAAAAAAGTTAATCTATACAATATTATCCAATATTTTAATCTTTCTTATCAATTCAATTAGTGTTGTACATTTTATGTCTCTGAGCTCCGCGTCCACGCTGTCCGCACTCTAAACCAGTTTATAATTGATTTTTGTAATAACTTTAATTAATAATAAAGTATTGCGTTATTTACATTTAAAATAAATAATTTTTGTCCAAGCACTAACCAACGGATTATGTACAATAAATATAATATAAGAAAGTTGCATAACATATGCAAAACAATTGTAAAATCAATGTAAAGTAATAAAACCAAGAGTTGAAAAATCCTAAGTGGTAGTAAAGAACATTAAATGAAAAAAAAAGAGTTGAATAATTGCCTAGTGAGTTCAACACCAGTAATAAGCGTGGTGTTTAATTGAGAAGTCGGCAATTTTATATAAATTTATTATTATGGATAATTTTTAATTTAGAGTAATTGGTTATTATGTACGATATTTGTAAATATTGTTCGGTAAATATAATATGATTTGGAAGATAAATTCTACCGAATATTCTATGAAACCATTATACCATTCAGAGTCTATATTATTATATTTTATTCTATAGTAAATAAATTTCTTTGAAACAGAGATGACTGATAATATTTAATTAAAGATAATATCAAACCAGCATTACGCTAGATGCATTACGCTAGATGAATTACTAAACTAACAACTGCAACTGTCTTTAAAAGCTCGGCTGAAAAAAGTAAAACTTGTGCCTTATATCTGTAAAACGCGGTGAAATGATATAACACGCATTTGTTATCCATAATTTAATAATATAAACAGTATTTAGATACTAGATAAGAATAGAACAATTTAAAAAAAACATATATATTTTTAATTATCATCATCTTATGCAAAAAAATCACGAGGACATGAAAATAGTGACATAAAGATCGGTGCTATTGCCTTTTTGTCTTTGGTGTATCAGTTTTATATTGTTTCCGCCCTATTGTAATACGAGTTAGAGTTATAACAAGGGATATGTGATTGTTTAAAAGTCGTATTTTGAAATATCGTGTGAATGAATTTATTGTTCAAAATCTCTTGTTTCCCTAAAGAATAAAAATCTTATAGAATAAAATATCTTGATTTGATGCGATCAATATATTTTAATCCACTTAAATTTTCAGAATAAAAAAAAAAAATAAATAAGATTGTTTACAATATGCATATGATAAAAATCTCGAAAATCATTTTTAAATAATTTTTAATGATTTATTCTGGATATTTTAATGTATATAATTTCGATAAAAAAAAAATCATGTTCTAAAAATAAATTCGAAAAATGTAAGCCCCTTGAAAGTAGTGCCGAAATGACGAAATGACGAAATGTTTATTTGATTTGTTATGAAATAACAACTGGTCTGCTACATCAAGTGTGTCACAAGATACGGTCTAGCCAGGAGAAATATGCAATACGTAAATAACGAAAATATGCTCGCTCAAGAATTATAAGGAAAATAAAATTTGAAATTAGACTTTTATGAATTTTACCCAACGTAATTTGTAAATTTTAATATAATATATATATATATTATTTATTAATATATTTTCATTTTATGTTTATTAAAGAATTTATAAAAAATGGGTGATGTTTCTATGATGAATCCAAATTGGGTATCATAATAATTTATAACGTCATTCTACGTATATATTTTTTACAAAAATAATTTCTTTTTAAATATCGATAATGGATTTTCTTTAAAAAAAAATTTCTAGAAAAATTCACAAAAAATCAAGATCGGCCTATAAAATATCGTTAATTTTGACTATTTTAAGCATAAATCATAAATCACCAACTTAAACAAAAGAATATTTAAAATCACTTTCCGTTGGAGCAAATGTCATTATCATAGGTTCGAGATCATATTCCTTTGAACGGTTTTTTGTAAATAACTTAAAAACGAACTAAATTAACTAAATTGATTTGGGAAATGTCAAATATGTTTTTGATTGTGTTCGGCTATGCATATGTAAATATTCATGACAAAATGGGAATTACATGATCTCAGGTACTTGACCCAAGATTATTATTTTCTTTTATTATTATTTTAAATCAGGTATAAACGAGTTTTTATGTTCAAAAACGTGGGTAATTGCATTTGTACATACTTAAACAGTTTGTTCCCTGGCCCAGAAATTCATGGTTCCTTGATCCCAAAAATGGTTTGAAAAAAAAAAATTAGACAAAGTATTTATTTGCCTCAAGATGTAGATCATAGGATTTAAGTTCATTACCGTGTTTTAGGAAAAAGAATTATATAAATTATTTATAAAAAATATTAACTCAAAAAAAAAAAAAAAAAAATCTATTTCGTTTAGAATTCTATAATTTCCTCGCGAGATTAATTTTGTTTATAAGGAAAAATAATGAATTTAGATTCTTTTCAACCTCCTTTAGGAACTTTAAATCACATAAGCTTTTGTGTTAATGATTATCCAAAGTGTGTCGAATTTTACGATTCCGTTCTCACAAGACTTGGTATGAATTTTTTACTCATTTTTTAAATTAATTTAACCAACAATATTTTTATCTCACTTTTTATTTTATTACAAAAAAAAAATAGGTTATAAGATATTAATTAAAACAGAATTCTATGCTTCTTGGTTACATCCCAGAGTAGGGCGAATCGCGATAATACCTGCTCAATCTCAAAATAAAAATGAAAAACATAATAGATATTCTGTGGGATTTCACCACCTTGCACTAAACGCCACAAGTAGAAAAGAAATTGATGATTTTCATGACTTCTTGGTGGAGAAAAAATATAAAGTTTTAGATGTACCTCAAGAGCATTATGTACCTGGGTATTATGCTGGTGAGAAAACTTTTAATTTTTTTTTTTTGAACCGTGAAAAAAAAAAAATTCTAAAAAAATTCCTAAAAAAAAATTCTACGATAAAAGTCTTTTGGGAAGATCCTAACGGATTGAAATTTGAGCTTAGTCATGTTTCACTTTCTAAATACTGCGCTTCATTAGACGAGAAAAAGCACATAGAAGAAGAGCTCATTCATAAAGAAAGTGAACTCACAGAAAAAAATGAAAATAAAAATATATGTAAAAAGCTTGGTTAAAAGAACCAAATGGATATGGTAAATATATATTTTTCTTTATTAAATAATATAAAATAATAATTTTTGATAATAAGTATTTTTAAAGATTCAATTAACCAATAGTTTTTTCTAAAGTATTTTCATCATTTTTAATAAGAAATAATTACTAATTGTTATTTGAAGACATAATCTCTCAGAAATTGATGAAATTTAAATACACAAAAAATTAGGGAAAAAACGAAAATAATTCGAACAAATTTATGTTCTTTTTAAAATACCTTTCACTTCATCAACGAACTTTGATAGACGCACGCACACGTTCTAGCAATTCTATATCGATTCGTTTTTTTTTTCTTATTTGATTTTGTGTACAAACTATAATTTTCGAACCAAATATAAAATTCTTTTCAACGCAACGAACCTGATTCTTCCTTTATATTCTTGTATCAGGAATTAATGCCTCCTCTATATATACTGTAGCGTAGCTAATTATATAATAAATTTTTTTTTTTACTTTAATTACTGCAATTGAATAATATAATACAAAAATTTTTATAAATCTTTATTGGTAAATATATTATATATTTTACAACTACAGATATCATATAAATTTTTATGCCTACTAAAGCGAAGGAATAAGAAGAGGAAGAAAGGGATTTTTCATATATTTGATATTATTCAACAACATATTTAAAATCTTGAAGATTTATATTTTTTATAGGCAATCAAAGTTTTGAATATTTAAATGTGGAATCTTAGAACAGAATTCTAATTTTAAAGAACAACCAATGGATTCCAGGAAATCTTTCGCATAGTTTACAATAAAAAATTATTAATTTCTTTTAAATATTTCCATATTCCTGACACTCGTGATGATAAATAAAATAACTTTTTTTTTTATTTTTTTATTGGACAATAATATAAAAAAGACAATATTGTTTTTATCAAAGTATTACAAATGCAAGCAACCAACAAATTTCGCATGATTAAAAAAAAATTTTTCCGAAACTAAAATTTCCTAATAAAACGATGAATTGATGATGTTTTTTAACCCAAATCGAAAGAATTCGTTTCTTACAAATTTAATTATTTTTGTTTATAATTTTCTTTCAAGATTCTTTTCTCACACAATATAATTATAATAAGATGCACTTTATCACGAGATCCGAATTATGCATTTAAATTGCTCCATCAACTTCCTCTTAAATTAAATTTTCATGCGTTCGGGCAATCTTTGTGTATAAAAAAGATTTTTAATAAATTTTTACCTCCCAGAACATTCTCATTGATTTCCGCCCATTCCAGCTATATCCAATAATAATTCCATATTTATTCCATCTAAATCCTATAATGATGAGAATTATTGCTCTTTTTTATTTTTTTTATTTTCCAATTTTCTCTAATGTAACAAGATGTCAAATAAAATATTAATAAAGAAAAATAAAGTTACTTTAAATCAGCCACCAATAATTCTTGGAAGGGGTGCTATGGGAGAAGTGTACTTAGCCACTTTTCGAAATAAAACCGTTGTAATAAAAAAGAGTCAGGTAAAATACTGATATTTTTGTGTGTATATATATATTTGGAATTCATTTTTAAAATTCATTTTATTTTTAACATGTCGTGGATAAAAAACAGAGTGCTATCGATATATTATTAAAAGAGTATAGTAATTACACGAAATTACAAAATCATCATAATATATTAAAATTCTATGGAGTAATACGAGATGATCGTTATTCTTTTTCTTTGGTATTGGAATACGCAAAAAATGGAAATCTTTCAAGTTATCTTAGAACTCACACCACAAATTTTAATTTCAAAGCTAAAGTTTGCCATAGTATATTACTTGGTTTAATGCATTGTCACGATAATAATATTCTTCATTTTGATTTAAAACCCGAGAATATTTTATTGGATGATAAATTAGTACCTAAACTTGCGGATTTTGGAGTTTCATTAACAAAAAGTCGAATGATTTTGGATGGTGGTAAAGCGGGCGGTACCATGAATTATGTAGCACCCGAACGTGTTAGCAGAGATGCCAGAATGCTTGAATTCTTTAGAAAGTAATTATCGTAAACATTTTGATAAATTATATTACATAAAATTTTATTTAATATATTTAATAATAATATTTAATATTCTTATAGTTCTCCAAAGTTATCAGATATTTATTCTTTTGGGTTGATCTTATGGTCAGGTAAATTGTCTCTTAAATTTATTTCAAATTTATATTTCAAAAAAAAAAAAAAAATTTTTTTTTTTTTAAAATTTAAACGTTATGATCATAATATTTTAGTTGCCAAGGATGGTGAACATCCTTATGAAAATTTTGATATAGAAGAAATCAAAGAACAAAAAAGAGATTTGAATTCGATATTATACCTTTCAACGCAATTACCAAAAGATACACCAAAAGATTACTGTTCACTTATAATTGATTTAACAAAATTTGATCCGAAAGAAAGAATTGATTTACCACGCGCTAGAATTGAATTGGAAAGTTTATTTGATGATGAAGAAGGAGAAGAAAGTGATAAAGATAAAGATAATGATAATGAAGAAGATGATGAATATGAAGAATATGGTAAGTTGAATTTTATATAATGAATAATCAATTTCATGAATTATCCTTTCTGATCTTTATTTATTATGGAATATTTATAATTATAGAAGTTTCCAGTCGTAGAAATTCAAAAGGTTCAAAGATAGACAGTTTAGATAGTTTAAGTATAGATGATTTGGAATCAGATGAAGAAAATAATATTTCAACGTCTGGAGATTCAACTTTAAGATCTATTGAATCACCTATTACAAGTGATGATATAGGATTTGAAAAATTCGCAATTGAAATAAGCGAATATAATAAAAAACCCATTGATCGTGAATCAACTCGATCATCAACTCGTAGATCATCTCAATCCACTAATCACAAATCAATTCAATCTATTGATCGTAAAAGTATTATTATTAATGATGAACCAAATTCTATCGATGATTATGATGGTGGTGGTGGTAATGATTTGGATAATTTAAAAAAATTAAATGTAGATAATTATGATACTTTTCATTCTAATTTAGAATTGATGAATGAAGTTTATACTTTATTTAATGATTGGGAGAAACTTTCTAACGATTTATTGAGTAAAAGAATTGAAATTTTATGTCAAGAGAAGGGAATTACAACTAAAGATTTATTAACTATATTTGAAGAAAATGTATCGAACACTGCAGATTATTATTTCGTTATGGGATTTATGAATGAATTGGCAATTGGTAAAACGAAAGATTTAAAATTATCATTTGAATATTATTCCAAAGGAGCAGAATTGGGTGATCCACGTAACGAAGTATTTATAGGTTGGTGTTATTACAAAGGTCACGGAACAACTAAAGATGCACAAAAAGCATTTGAAGCTTTTCAAAGGGCATCTGAACGAGATTGTACGTCGGCACTTAATAATGTAGGATGGTGTTATGATATCGGATTTGGTGTTCCGAGTAATCCAGAAAAGGCATTTAAATATTTCGAATTATCAGCGGAGAAAGGATATGCTACTGCTCAATGTAGACTTGGAATTTGTTATGAATATGGTAGAGGTACAACAAAAAATTTAGAGAAAGCTATTGAATGGTACACTAAAGCAGGAGAAAATGGTTACGAAACAGCTATAAAACGCGCTGATGAAGTATTAAAAACAATTAATGGAGGAAGGGGTTTTTGGGTATGTATTAAATCTTTGATAAAAATATTTTATTTATCATTTTCAAATACTTTTCTAACAGTTTAATCGTTCTTTGATTTTTTTTTTATGACGTAGGAGAAATTATTTTATGGTATATTCCGATCGTTTAATACCTAAATATCATATATTTTATATATTTTATAAAAGTGTATATATTTTTATATATTTATTTCTTATATTGTTATATTATATTTGTTTTATATGTATTATTTAAACTGTATATTATTATTTAAGTTGTATTTAAATATTTTTAGGAAAATTAAGAAAAAAAAAAGAATTTCTATAATATACATACGGTACATAACACACACACGTAAACATCTAAATTTTTATTTTTTAAGACGTGAAAATATAACATTTGTCATTAAGATAATTTAATGTATTTTAAATATTCCCGAAATAAATTATACATTATGCGCACGTGATAGTTTAAATCCAATGATCTATTGCGAAAAAAAAACATTAATATAAACTATGTATACTGTCTATCTATTTATTTTTTGTTTGATTTACTGACTATTAAGTAATATTAAATAATTTCATAAAATCATGATAAGATAAAAAAAAAATTTTTAGCTGATAACAAGGAGAAAAAAAAACAAAAAAAAAAACAAATTATATGTTGATTGTTAATGTTTTTCTCGTTGAAGCAAATATCACGTTATCTAATATAAAAGACATAATTATGGTTAAATGAATGAATAAAGAACAATGGAAATAATTCTAGTTATTATATACTGATTTACTCACATATATAGTATAAATGTCTAATAAAATAAATTCGATCATTGCAATATATTTAAGCATATATTAAAAACCAAATTTTGCAATTAATGAGATTTTTAAAGATTGAATTAATTTAATTTAATTTATAATAATAAAAGTGCATAATTTTTTTTTTTTTATTTAAGGGGAAAATTTCATTGGCTAAATACATTACTTTGCATCTTCGACGACAAATTGAACGGAAAAATAAGTTGTACATATGTATGTATTAATATTTATAAATAATAATTTATTTCATATTTATCTTTATATAATATAACATAAATATTTAATGTACGTTAATAAATATTTAATGTTGGTGCAACAGAAATATAAAAATTGAAGGAGGGAATAGTTTAGTGAATAATAATTATATATAAATTGAGTTACGCAACTTCACTTTCAGAGTAACCTTTTTTTTCTTTCTTTATGAAAATTAAAAAAATATATTGAATGCACAACTTTTGTAAGAATTTTATTCATTTTGTGGATTTTTCTTTTTAAAATATTAGAGATTTTTTTTGATAATTTTAATTATTTTAATAATTTTAATTATTTTAATTATTTTTATTCGCTCACTTTCTTTTTTTTTTTTAAATTACTTTTCATATTTATTTTTTCATCCTATCTATCGCACTTCTTTATATCATTCTCTCCTTATCTGCCTTTTTTTTCTATTTATCGCCAACCACTTTTTTTTTCTTCGCTTATATCACTCTATCACACCCACACTCTCCTACATTATACTCAACATTCCCCTCTATACCTTCTTCCTTCTATCTTATCTCCACAAATTTTATTCTGGCAAATAAAAATCTTTCCGATGGTGGATAATAGTGAACTTAGATTCGTGGCTAAAATCATTCGAAACAAATCACGTCAACGATCATGTTCCATTCTAGTTGGTCAAAATAATATATTTAATCCTTTAAAAATTCATATTATTGAACCATCTCATAAAATTATTGAATTTGGTTCTATTGATTCTCCTTTATCTTCAACTTCTACTTATTCTTCATGTAGTGGTGGAACTGGAATTGGTATTCTCATAAATGATTTGGATCTAAAAATTAACAACAACAACAACAACAACAACAACAATAATAATAATAATAACATTAACAATAACATTAATAGGAGTATTAACAATAATAATATTAACGATAATATTAACGATAATATTATAAATAATAATGACAATAATATCAGTAATAATAATCATTTTATTCATTCAAGAAGTAAAACTTTTCCGTATACTTCAAATTCTTTGGATTCATTATTCGAAATTAAATTTAATCATAATTATTCACCATGTGACGGTGATAGCAATCAAAAAAGTAGTTTAAAATTTCATATTTGTGGTAAAGAATGGAATAGACGAAAAAGTGTGGCTCAATTGATCTTTTATTGGGAAACTGTTTTCTTGGTAGGTGCAAAAGCTGCTAGAAAATATGCTGGATGGGGTCGTACTTTTTAAAAAAAAAAAAAAAAAACATTATTTTATTTCTTATTTATTTATCATTTATTTATTTATTTAATTTTATTATTAATTGATTATTAATTTTTATTTATTATTATAAATTAATAATATAAGGTTATTGTTATTTATTACGTTATTGTTGTGTTATTTATTACAATAAGTTATTATTGTTATTATTTTTTAATTCTCTTTGTGGCGTAAAATAGATCTTTATTTATTTTCGAGAGAAAAGATATCTAAAATCTCTTATTTCTTTAATTCTTAATTATTTTATTTATTTTTTCTTTCGCTTTTATTCCTTTATTTTCTCGTTCTCTTTATGTATCAAACCTCAACCAAAAAAATGTATTATATTATTAACTTGATGTTTGTTGTTAGATACTTATTTTTATTATTGTAATTAGATATTATTCTCTTTGTGATATTAGATAACAAATAATGAGAGGGTATATAGTTAGATAGTACATATACAAAAACACTTCACACCTTTTTTTTTTTACATGCATTTTAATATATTATAAATAATAAATGTTGTCGCTTTATTAAAATTCACATATTTTATCTAATTTCAATAAATAAAATAAATAAAGGTTCAAGAAAATTTCTTTATATATAAAAAAATCGGAAAAATAATTATGAAAATCGACGTAAATTCTTAAATTTGGAATAACGTTGTTTTTTAACGCACTTCATGGGGTTTATTGGTGACAAATATGGTTTTCACATGTTAAAAAATGATATATAATAATATTTATTTATAAATAAAAAATAAAAAACATAAATATAATTTTAAAATAAAAATAATAAAATCTCTAATCAATCAGAATATTATACAAAGTCGATCTCAAAATTTTCTTGACCTGATTTATAATCCTTAACTGTAAAAATATTATATTAGATGTTATAAATACGTGTTAATGACTTGGAATATTAATTTCAAAATTAAAATAAAAAAATATATAAATTAAAATAAAAAAAAATATATATATAAATTAAAATAAAAAAATATATAAATTAAAATATAAATTACCTTCTTGTAACCTATAAAATTTCAAAAAATTAATTACTGTATTATTAGCAATCGAAATTATTTTTATTTTTTTCAACATAAATTAAAATCTACCAATTAACAGCAACTTAGATAGTGCAATCATAGGGCTTAAAGGCCTGCTTGTGTAAATAGCTTCTGAATGATAACTGCTATAATTATTTCCTTCTCATTCTTCCATAAATTTTAATTCAACGGAATTTTTCTTAATTGCTCAGCTTGAATAAATCCCAACATCTAAACATTAAATCTCTAAACAGCTCTAGGGTATCATCAGTAATTTCTGGTCTTAATCCACCTCTGATATTATAGATGGGTTTAGAATTATGAGGTCTATTGAAAAATGGTTTATGACCTGATGTAAATTCCCACATTAGCATTCCGAAACTATATACTGAAGCTTGACTATATGATAAATCTTTAAATACTTCAGGAGAAACATAAGGAATTACTCCATATACATAATTTGTCGAAGTATCATACAGATTGTTCAAGTAATTTCATCAAAATTTATCATTAATCCCTATGCAAATTTTCATCTTCTGCAAATTCCATTACCATAATATTATTATTGGTATTAGGATCTTTGTAATTCCGTAGCATTGTATAATAAAATCATTAGAATTTGTTATTCCATGAGATGTTACCTATTTAACCGTTAAATCAAATTTATTAATAAAATCTTAAAAAATAATAATAAAATTAATCAAAATTTAAATTAATTGAATTTAAATAGATAAGACGTACTTCTTTCAAAAAAATTATCATTCATATCTTTAGAACCATGTAGATTATTAAGTGCCACCTTGATTTCATTTTCTTCATCTTTGATCCAAATAGCACTGTTTAATACATCAAAACCACCTTCTGCTATATATTTTATATTTTTGAATTGAGTATATGGAATCCAGCTTACGAATTCACTTGACTTTGTTGTTATGCCTTGAACCATTTTAGATTCAGTTTGTTACTTTTGTTTCTTAGTATCTATTATTATTAATTTGATTTTGCTCTTCTCGGTTTCTATTATTAGATTTAATACTGAAATACTATCTGGATTTATTTTCAGAATTTCATTAAAATCAATTAATGCTTCATTATACTTTTCTAATTCTAGATAAGTTTCCCTCGTAACCATAATACGTGAATATTATTTGGTTTTAGTCCGAATGATTTATTAAAATCCATTAATGCTTCATTATACTTTTTTAACTTTGGATAAATATCTCCTCGTAACTTTAATGTAAGCGTATTATTGGTTTTATTTCTATTAATTCATTAAAGTACAGCAATTTTTCATCATGATAGGGCATCTGACTAATAACACAGTCAAAGAATAAGTTTGGTAATTTTTATAAGTTTGCACGACTAAAACATTATTTTATTTATATCAAAGTTTTTTTGTTTCTTCTGTCTATATGCTGGCATAATTTTTGTTAATTTTTTTATTTAAACTTCAAAACCGTTGTAAATAAAAAAGGTTAAGAATTTCCACTATCACGTACAAAAGAGATTAATTTCTTATAGAGAAATGATAAATATTCTTATATATACACATAACTTTCCTTAGAAAGATAACAACTTAGAATTGGTTTCAGATCATTTTTTATTGTAGCTTCAGTTGTTAGTTTAGTAACCAATCTAGCAAAACATTATCGTTGATTCTAATTTTTTAACTTTGTCTAAAAGAACAGTCTTTTCAAATTGGATAAATAGTCTTTTGCTAGTCCGACTAAAATTATGTAGCACGAATCTTTAGCCGAAAACAGATTCATATTTGCTTTATTACAAACTTTAAGATTTTATTTACACTTTTGTTTTATTTATAACTTTATTCTTATTTCTTTAGGTATTAGATGTCATTATAGTGACAACATCATCACAACTAAGTTGTGATACATAAACTGCATGAATCATAACGACTTTAAACTTTAGTTGGTAGTTGAAATTCTAGTTAATAATTATTACTCATAACACGGCCAGCAACATATTATATATTGAACCAACAGAAATTATTTAATCGTGAAGATTAATGTCAGACGAGATAGCTTTTGTTTATAAAGATTTTATTATTTCTCAAGCATAACTAATTTAACATATATACTGTATTCTATTTTCTATAAATTTCTATTCAATAAAATAACATTAAAAATGATTAGTTATAAAAAAAATGAATTAATTATCAAGTTTTATAAAAATGGCTTAATTCACAAACTGTTTGTGACTAAATTATTAATTACAAAAAATATAATAGAAAATTAAAATAAAAAAAAATAATATATATATCAATAAAATAGATAAACTCAGAGCTATAATATCTATAAAAGATCAAGAAGAATTTTCAAGGATTCCAAATAAACATTTCGAAATCACTTGTTCTGACTATTATTCATTATTATTTAATATTTTGATCAATCAAATATTTTATCTGAAATATAGGTCATCTCGCATGTAATTATTTAAATAATTTGAAATTTTTTCTTTACAATTTTTATATAAATATGAAATATATTTTTGTAATATTTTTTTCATTCATGTTTAAATAATTGTTTAATTGAATCAAAAAATAAAATAATAATTATTATTTAAATAAAATGTTTCCTTCGATCAGAAGTTTTTTATTTGCATTTCCTAATAAAATTGAGAACAAAGAATGATTTTTTAACACACTTTAGATTCAAGAATGTAAAAAATAAAAATGAGCTTTCATTATTTAGAAAGTTAAAAACAAGTGTAAAAAAATTTTTTTTTAGTTGACTATTATGTATTCGCTTTGATAGTAGAAACCAATATCAAATCATTAGTTGTATAGAAACGGCTGTTGTTTATTAAGAATAAAGAATGGGTGCTTGGACTAAATCCATTTTCTAATTACACACATTTAACTATGATTATTTCACCTATTTTTTTTTTTGAGGTAAAGTATGCAGATTGCGCAGTCGAAATTTATCAGCATGACGTGATTAAATTAAATGTATTAAATTTTATCAAGCAATAAAGAAAATTATTTTTAAATCGGCTAAATTAAATTATTTTTATCAATTATATATTTATTATATTGAGGAATGTTCTAGTACCGCTAAAGTATCGTTTTTGAGACACCTATGGTTATTTTTTTTGATACATCAAATACGTGTGACAAAAATGGGCATTTTTTTGATATGCTTATAATTGTTTTATTTATAGATGCATCAAAAAATAACTATTTTGTCATATGAAATTTGATATATCAAAAAAATAACCATAAATATATCAAAAACAATACCTTTGCTCTAGTACCCATTAGTACACGTGATCTTTATCAGTGATAAATCTGGTGATTTAACTTTTAATCGATATTGTAATTTAATAGATTTATAAAATAAAATATCAAAAAAGAATCGAAAAGAACAAAAAGAACAATTAATAATTCTTTTCTATTATTTACTCTATTTGATAGTGGCTAAGATGCATATTGCGCAGTAGGTAATCATTAACATTCCATGTATTAAACTTCGCATGACTAGTATCAATTATGTATTAAATTTTTATCAAGTAATAAAGAAAATTATTTTTAAACCATCTATAATTAAATTATTTGTATCAATTATATTTATTATATTTATTATCAATAAATGAAAATTCATGTTGTTTAACTTGTAATAAATTAATATAAATTTAATAAAATTTAATGATATAAAATATAAAAAAAGAACTGAAAAGAACAAAAAAAGAACAATTAATAATTCTTTTCTTAACTTTAAATTAATATTCTCATGATATTATGTTAATCTTCTATTCAATCCAAATTTTATAGCGGCTACTATGCATGTTGCGCAGTAGATAATCACCATGTATTGAACTTCGCTTAGGTGGCATGACCAGTAAAGAAACGTTATTAAATTAAATGTATCAAATTTTTATCAAGTAATAAAAATTATTTTTAAATCATCTATAATTAAATTATTTTTTATCAATTTTATTTTATCAGTGATAAATCATGTGATTAACTTGTAATCGATATTGTAAATTTAATAAAATTAATAAAATTAAATGATATAAAAATATCAAAAAAGAACCGAAAAGAACAATAAAGAACAATTAATAATTCTTTTGATAAATTTTTTAACTTTAAATTAACATTCTCATGATATTATGTTAATCTTCTACTCAATCCATTAAAATACCCCGATTAGGTTATAATCGGGGTAGCACCCCGTTGGTACCCCATGATAAAATTAATGATTAACTGGTTTCCTTTTGATCGAATGCATACTAACTATTTTAGGAAATTCTAATCGTATTATACTTTTTTTTTGTAATTATTAACTGATTTTTTTTTTGATAAGAAGTATAATATCATATTGTTAATTCTATCATTATTATTTTTTTTCTGTGCTGCGCTATTCAAATTATTATCAACTGATTTTTAACTTGATCGAATGCATGATGATTATTTTAGGTATTATACTTTTTTTTTGTAATTATTAACAGATTTTTTTTTGATATGAAGGATGATATGGTATCATATCATATCATATTATCTCATTTTTAACTTTTTTTCTGTGCTGCGCTATTAAAATCTAATGTAATTATTATTAACTATAAATCTGATGTAATATTACATCGGATTTGATAGTAAATTATTAATAATTATTATTCAATCCATTTAAGTGCCTCGATTAAGAATTTATAATCAGGGTAGGTACCCATGATAAAAATTAATGGTAATTATTATTAACTGATCTTTCTTTTGATCGAATGTATGATAACTTTTCTAGGAAATTACACTTTTTTTTTGTAATTATTAAAAAGTATAATATCATATCGCTTAATGACTCATTTTTAACTTTCATTATTATTTTTTTTCTGTGTTGCGAATGATTATTATTAACAATCATCTGATGTAATATAATAGTTAATAATTAATGTTATTACATCAGATTTGATAGTTAATTAATAAGTATTAACATGAGAAAAAATATATTTAAACCGGCAAGAAATTATTTGATTTAAATTTTTTTTCTCTCAAATCTTCAAATAAATCATCAAATAATAATAATATTAATATGAATTCTAGCAATAATAACCAACCAAAAAATAATACTCGCGGTACATACAAAATATAATTTATTTATTATTTAGTACTGCTTTTTGTAAAAAAATAAAAACTTTTTATTAAATTTTTATCAATCTTTTGTCACTTCAGCTCCTTTTGGCGTAACAGCCATGGTAGTTGGAGAAGGTTCGGGGTTCATTGACTACCGGGACCCCGAAGTAATTTTAAAAATCCCCAGTTACGAAGCTAGGATGTTCTTCTGGGAAAGACTGTTTAATAATGTAAGTAAACAATATTTTTTTTAATAATCTATATGTAATAATAATAATAATTTGATTATGCTAATTAATGATTTTTTATTATTATAGGAAATGTTAATAAGAATGGGGGAAGATGTGGCGTGGATCCCCATTCCTGAAGGAAGGATACGTATTGAACTTGAAGTTGGAGAAGTTGGAGAAGGTGGAGAAGAAGGTGAAGAAGGTGACTTGGGGAGAGAACGAAGTGCGGGTTATTAAAGAAGAAAGTAGGAGAGCGAGGATGTGGAGAAAGTTTAAAAAGAGTTGTCGCAAAGTATATAAGAAGTTGTAGAGGAGGAAGTGATTTTTATTTTTTTTTCCTATATTTTTTTTCTATATTTTTTCTTATATATTTTTTTTTTATATTTTCTTAATTCATATAATTCAAATAAAATTAATAAAATCTTATAAACGTTTAAATTTTCCTTTATATTTTTAAAAATTTTTATTTTATTACAAATGAAAAAGCGATATTTTCATTGTCTTATACTTTATTAAATTTTAAACAATAATAAATTTTAAATAAAAAAATTATTACAAGAACGGTTCAGATCAAATCAAGGAGAAGCATGCATATACAATAATCATATAAGTAATTAAATATATTTATCTGTATTGTATTTAATTAGTGCGAAGCAGAACTTTTAATTTAGTTGAATTATAATGAAATATAATTTTTTTTTTTTTTTGAAAAAAAAGCAAGGAAAAAAATCATAACGATGACATTTCTAATTGATACATAAATAATTTCATCAAAAGTCATCAAGATATATAAAAAAAAATAATTCAGATTAATTCAAACAAGGTTAAAAAATAATTATTCATATTTATAAAAAAAATCAAATTTTCAAAAAACTTTATTATTCAAAATAATAAAAATAAAATACAGTAATGAAAATAATGAAACTAATGTATTATTATAATTTAATTTATACTTTAGATCGTAATTAATTATTAATTAATTAAAAATTAAATAATCCATCACGAAATCCAAGATATGTAATTTCATGGTTGGTTTTCGAAATGAAATTGCTAATTACTTTGATTGTAAAATCCTTCTCCCTTTTCTCCTTTCTCTCTATTATTATCATCATTATTTAGTATTATTATTATGTATTATATTCTAATGATAATAGTTACCTTCTTCGATTGCTTCGAATTGCATTATAACAATATTAGATGAACGTTGGAGTCACAAGTAGAATCCGTTCTATGCACGTGATTTATAACCAATGTTTTAATTTATTCTTGAAATAATAATAATTAATAATTATTAATAAATTTAAGAATTTGTTATTATAAATTTATTCAATTCAAAACTAATTTCATGTTATTCTTATTATATTGACTCTTATTAGATACTGGACGTGGAGGTAGGGAAAATCGTGGTGGAACTAGAAGAGGTGGTGGTGTGGTGGTGGAACAACAGGTCGTGGAGGAGGAGGTAAATTAAAAGTGAACTTTTTTTTTTATTTTCGTGAAGGATTACAATATAATTTATTCAAAATAATCTTTTAGGTGGTTTAAGACTTGGACTTGGACGAAATGGTAATTCAGATCGAAGTTGTAGAGGTAAATTTGGAGCTAGAGGAGGTTCAAAGTTATCATTGAACCACATAGACATGATGTTTATTTATGTAGGGAGTTTTGTTGCACGCGGCAAAGAGAATCTTCTTGTTACCGAAAATCTCGTAGTTGAAGAACCAATTTGTGGGGAAAAAAGAATTTTGGTAGAAGATAAAGATGGGAATAAAGTAGAATATCGAGTTTGGAATCCATTTCGTTCGAGATTAGCTGCTGACATTCTTGGTGGTCTTGATAATATATATATCTCATCTAAATCGAAAGTATTATATCTTGGAGCAAGCATCAGGAACTACGGTATCACATGTTGCCGATATCGTTGGCCAGGTTAGAATATAAATATATCTATAACACGATTTCAAGATACAGACTTCATAGTCAGCGAGTATTTTCGACATATTCACGCTGTACGGTTTCTCGCGATATAATATTGGTCCAGCTCACGGCAGCGGTAGCTGCGGTGAACCGGTGAACAACAGTATTAAGGAATACTGTGTCGCTACCGAGAAATATACGGACGGTGGTTTACACGTTCACGCGTTTATTCAAATGGAACGTAATTTTGAAACGCGTAATGCCCGCTTCTTTGATGTTGTAGATAATCATCCAAACGTTTAGTCGGCGAAGTCCAAGGCGAACGTTCTTGCGTATATTCAAAGAGAATGAATATGATACAAATACTCAAAGTTTGAATAACAGTCTCGACCGTATTCGAGACTGAAGCACTAATCCCATATCGTTTTTGAAAGATGTCCTTTACTCGTCCGCAACTTCAATAATATTCATCAGGCATCTCCTCGTAGCAAGACTCCTCGCGTTACGACCCACAGGTGTGGGAAGTCACATTATATTTATGAAAACTATAAAGAAGATTATTACAAGTTACCGGCTGTGACAGGAACTGTCGTAGGGTTTCCAAATTATTTTGGATAGAAGGTTTTTAATATCGAAGAATTTAAGGGTAAATTCCCATTGTATCAATATGCGCTGGATTTATTCGATAGATATCCACTCCAGGTCCAAACTGGCTCTAGTCCTAATAATTTATTAAAATCCTTTAACGCCTTATCATATTTTTCAGACAATAGATAAGTTTCCCCTCGTAACATTAATGCAAGAGCATCATTCGGTTTTGTTTCTAATACTTTATTTAAATCTGTTAGCGCTTTTTTATACCTTTTTAACTTTAGATAGGTAATATAAATGCAAGTGCATCGTTAGGTTGAATTTTAAAAATTTATTAAATTTAATTAATGCTTCATCATAGTTTTTTAACATTCGACAAGTTTCCGCTTTTGACCATAGTTCAGACATTTTATTGATAACACAATAAGTTTGGTAATTTCTATTAATTTGCACAACTTAAAATATTATTTTATTTAATATCAAAGTTATTCTGTTTCTTTTATTTATAAGCTGGCCAATTATTTGTTTTTTTATTTTAATTTTCAAAACCGTTGTAAATAAAGAATTTTCTGTACAACAGGATTTTACTTTACTTTATATTTAAGATTTATTTTGTACTTTGATTTTATTTTGTACTTTGATTTTATTTTATTTCTTTAGTTATTAAAATTTTCTGACAACAAATTCTTTATTATCACAATCTTCATGGCAAATAAGTTGTGATACGTAAACTGCAATAGTACTTACACTCTGAAATTATTTAATCGTGAAGATTAATATTAGATTTGTTCATAAAGATTTTACTATTTCTCAAACATAACAATTAATTCAACATATACTTTCTATAAATCTCTATTCAATAAAATAACATTAAAAAATTATTAGGTATAAGAAATGAATTAATTATCAATGTTTTTATTAATGACTAAATTATAAATTACAAGTTATTTGGATTATTTCAAATTATGTATAATATTAAATTAAAAAGTAAATTTATTATAATAAAATCTCAATAAAATATTTCCGGAATAAATATTAATTTAAAGCTAGTATTTACATTTATTTAATTAAACTCAATAAATTAATACATACCCTGTTGCAATACAATGTAATCTTTCTAACTTTGCTTTCCAAGTAATTTCATCAAAATTTAGCATTAAGTCCCTATGAATTCCATTATCATAATATAGTATTAGGATTCCATAATATTGTATAATAAAACATTATTCATGAGATATGACCACTTATTTAATTTTAAAATCAAATTTTTTAATAAATATTTGTTTGTATTTTGAAAAAAAAAATAATATAATCAATTAAAATTTAAAAAGACATTACTTCTTTCAAAAATTCATCTGTTATATCTTTAGAATTATATATATTTTTAATAAGTGCCACCTTGATTTCATTTTCTTCTCATCTTTGATTCAAATAGCTCTGTTTACTGCACCAAAACCACCTATATATTTTATATTTTCGAATTGAGAATATGGAATCCAGCCTATGAACTCACTTGACTCTTTTGTTATACCTTGAATCATTCTAGATTCTATTTGTTTCTTTTATGTCTTAATATCAGTTATTGATTTTTTCTTGGTTTCCTGTATTTCAATTATCAGATTTATTACTGAAATATCATCCGGATTTATTTTCAGTATTTTATTAAGAGATTCTTTGTATTTATTTAATGTATAGGTTTCCTCGTAATTTTAATGCAAAATAATTATTTAGGTCTATTTCTAATATTTCATTATATTTCATTATATTTGTCCATAAGATCCTCATGTAAATCTAGATTGAGTATTTGCATTTTTTGAATTTTTGATAGGTTTCTCCTTGTAATTTTAATGCAAAATTATTATTTGGTTCATTTTCTAATAAATTATTAAATCAATTAATACTTCGTTATACTTTTCTGGCTTTTAATAAGTTTCACCTCGTAATCTCAATGGAAGAGTATTATCTATTAATGCTTCACTATACATTTCTAACATTTCTCCCCGTAATCTTAATGCAAGAGTATTATTTATCTTATTTCTAATAATTTATTAAAATCCATTAGTGCTTCATTATACCTTTTTAACCATTGATAAGTTTCCCTCGTGAAATTAATTATTTGGTTCTAGTCCCAATGATTTATTAAATCAATTAATGCCTCATTATACTTTTCTAATTTTAAATAAGTTTCCCCTCGTAACCTTAATACAAGAGCGTTATTTGGTTCTGGTCTAATGATTTATCAAAATTCATTAATGCATCAATTATACTTTTCTAATTTTAAATAAGTTCCCCCTATAACCATAATGTAAAGATATTATTTGGTTTTAGTCTTACTAATTATTAAAATCATTTATGCTTCATCATATTTTTTCTGAAAATAAATAAGTTACCCCTCGTAACATTAATGCAAGTGTATTATTTGGTTCTATTTCTAATAAATATTTCGATATTTATTATATAACTTTCAATCATTTTTAATTCAAGGTACTCATCAAACTAGTTCACTTCAGAATTTGAAGTTTTACTTAGTAGCTTCAGTTGTGGTTTAGCAAACATTATCGGTAATTATAATTTTTAATATTTCTTACCTTTGTCTAAAGAAATCTTTTTGATAGTCTTTGCGAATAAAATAAATTATAATAATTTCGCCTTTGAGTAGAATTGTGGAATCAGAATATCGGGTATATTATGATATTAGTACCTATTTAAGAAAAAAAAAAATCTTTCTTCGTATTTACGAACCCAATAAAGCTAATTCTATATTTTTATTTTTTTTATAAAAGAAATTTTGATAAATTTTTTTAATATCAAATACCATAAGTATCATTATTATTTTATCTTTTAATTTCTTTGTTTTTTTATTCCATACATTAATCGAGTCAAATTTTTTGAATTTAAACAACATGTATAATGAATACCTACAACTTGTGTTTTTAAATAAGCACAGTTTATTCTAGTAGTTGGATTCCAAATTAACTTCTCTTTATGCTCAAATTTTAAGAGGTTCGTTTACACCTGTACTATATGATGTATGTTAATCATGCGATATAATAAATCCATCTCGATATTTGGAAATTAGAAATTGTTTTTGATGCACTGGAGCGAGACTCCGTTAGTGTGAGAAAATTCGTAGAGTAACAATCTTGAATTTAAACATTTACACAATTTTAACTATGAAATTCACTTTATCTGCATTATCTTCGATCAATCGTTTCTATGGAATTCTTTGCAGAATTTTAGGTTACCACTTCATTAAATAAACGTGTTCTAAGATTTATCAATGAAGAATAATATATATTTATTTATTTACCAAAGTTTTCCGTTTTTTTTAAACACGCATTTAATAAACGCCCATTTAATTGATAAATTAGACTTGTATTAATTAAACTCGTGTTTTAATTATGTCTTAAGACAGTAGAACTAGCGAAACAAGTAAAATACAAATACTTGATAAATATAATGCTATTTATATTTTAATAGTTTGGGGGAACGTAAATATAATGATCGGCAGTGGTATGAGTTTATTATAATATTTACAAATTTAATTCATTTTGAGGAAATCATTATTGTTACTAAAAATTACACGACATTTAATTATTATTTTGAATTGTTTTAGGAAATTACATTTTTTTTTTTTGAAAGAATCAAATCATTTTATTTAAAAGAATCATACAATGCATAATTATTTTATGAAATATCTCTTTGATTAATTACAATAAATAATCTCACAAAAAAAAAAGAAAGAGATAAAAAGTGTCATCCAAGTTCATTCAGAATTTTACTAATGGATGGGATAAATAAATTAAATATGAGGGGAAATAAAATACATATAAATATACTATAAAAGATAATAACATACTTAAAAAATAAGAATAATAAAATTAGTGTAGCGTAGATTCTGTCATTGAGCGTTTGATATTAATATTTTCGATTTTTGAAATTTTTGAAGCATTTCTTGCTACAGTAATGTTAATGTTAAGTTGATCTTCATGAAATTCTACGGAATTTTTAAGATTTGCAAATTTTTCATTAAAACTTTCAAGACTATTAAAAGTTATTTCAAGAGTATGAGCCATCTTGGGACACAATTTCATCAATTTTGATCCTGTATTTGGGTTCAACTTTCGCCACCAACAATCAGTAATCTCGCAACGTAATGTTTGAGTAATAGTAATACGAAATCCACTCATTGCTTTCAAGGTAAACCAATGACAGGAATGTTTACCAGGAGCAAAGCTTTTTCTATGATTTAAATTATTTTGAAGGCCATTAGTAGTATATTGGTATTCCCAGCATAATCCAGCTCTACAACCATTAGTAACAATCCGTTCCCATTCTTTTATTAAAAAATTGAAACCTTGCTCATTTTTTCTACTGTGGCTTACTTTAACTCCGGGATCTCTACTGATTGCTGCATCGATACCATAGTTATTTGCACGAATTTCTGACATATAAATTTCTCTATTGAGTTGCTGTGGCCATGGTCCATCTTTTATTTTGTATAAGGAACTGTCAGGCATAGATTCGTCTTTAATTGGAGCGACCTTAATTTCAATGGAGTTAAGAAAATAACCAGAACCTAGTTTACGAAGTAATGGCCAATTTTCACTAAGCATTGGTCCCATTCCACAATCATTTACATCTATAGAAAATTTTAAAATATTTCTTTTAAGAGAATCGACCTCGACCTTTGCCTGGAAATAAGCAGAAATATTAAACTCTTGAAAGAAATCTGAAAATTTCTCATCTGCAGCTTTTGCGATTACTTCAGATGAGATTAAAAGATCATAATTATTATTGTTATTATTATTATTGTTATTATTATTATTGTTGTTGTTGTTGTTATTATTATTATTGTTGTTATTATTATTATAATTATTATCATCACCATCATTACTATCATCACCACTATCATTATTATTATCATTGTTATCACTGTTTTTATCATTGTCGTTATTATTATGATTAGTATTATTATCACTGTTATTGTTATTATTGTCGGCATTATTATTGTTGTTGTCATTGCTGTTGTCATTATTAATAGTTAAACATTTATCGGAAGTGCCAATTAGCCCACTTAATGATTCAGTACCTATTGGTATCATATGACCTACAATTTCATATTCATCATCAAACAATTCTTCAAGCTTTTCTAAAATCAATGCATCAAGTGGTTCATTAGTCCAACAGGAAATATTTGGCACAGAGGAATTTTTTTGAAAGTCAGGTCCTATAATATATGCAGGTTGTGATTCTAACATTTCGTCAATTTTATTTTTTTTGTTTATAAGTAATTTAATCAGTTTTCCAACTTTAGCATGTGAAGTGGCTGAAGTTCCAAAATATATATTTGATTCTATGGAAAGGAAATTTGAGATATTTGAATCAAATGATCCACTCCAAATATTTGACTCATTATTAATTGTAATTTTGGGCTTGTTGAATTGAATGCAGTTGAATGTATCATTAAAGTTGATACCAGCTTGATCCTTTAAAAACTTTTCCAGGTCCTTATTTGTTAAAAAGAAGGATTCAATTGTCAATTCCTCAGATGACGGGTTCACTTCAATAGTTTGTGACATTTCAGTTATATTACGTATTTCATGCTGTGTGTTAATGTGCTTAGAAACAGATTTAAGTTCATTTTCATTTGAAGAATCTGAAAATTAAATGTTGTGATTAGAAAATTTTTTGGCAATTAGTATATTCTTCTGAAAATAGTAAATTTTTAAATAAAAGAAATTACTTTTTATATCTGCATATTCTTTGATCTTGGCATAGTCTTCACTTATGACACTCATGAAAGGATCCATATCAATATTGGAAATGTTGAAATCGTGCATGTTAAAATGAATAGAAGGTAAAGGTTTACTTGTAATGTATGCTTCAGGATGAGTAGTTTCAACAGAATATAAATCTTCAACTTCATCATCATATTCATCTTGCATTTTTTCATTTGCTCTTAAAAACATAAGTGAATTTACTGTTTTATCATCATACAATAAATCATAAATCCATTTTTCTGATATATCATAAATTGTTTCAGCACTTGGACGTTCAGATGGATTTTTGTGCCAACACTTTTTCATCAATTCATTATAACATTGAGGTGTGTCTTTATTAAATTTTGGTCGAAGTCCATTGAAAATATCAATAGCTAATTCCGCATTATATGCTCTGTTAGCAAATGGTCTTTTTCCTGTTGAAATGGTCCACATAATAATTCCAACACTATAAATATCTGAAGCTTGTGTATATGGATATTTTGTAATATCTCAGGTGCAATATATGGCAATACACCATATGCTTTGGATGATGAGGTTTCATTTGCTAATTTGCATAATCCTAAATCCCCTAGTCTTAGAATTTTATATTTTGAATTATTATATGCTTCAGTTATCATAAGATTCCCAGGATGAAGGTCGCGATGTACAAATCCTTTACTATGAATGAATTTTAATCCTCCAATAAAAGAATTCAATAACCATAATCTTTCAATCCAAGGTAAGGATTTATTTTGGTTAAGAAAATCTCTCAAATTTCCATTTTTAATATATCGTAAAACTATTGCATATTCTTTTGTCATTGAATCTTGGGTTATACCCAAAATTTGTAAAACATATGTATCACGACAGTGTAAATTTACAGTTAACTATAGTTACAAAAATTAAAATTAAAATAACTATATTATATATTATAAGAAAACAAATTGATATATTGATGTCTGTATTTAATATTTACCTCTTTTAAAAATTTTGAACTAATTTCTTGTGAATTTTTAAGTTTCTTCAAGACAACTTGATTTGATTTATAAAATTTAAATACCTCTTCAGGCATATCTATCCATTCTGCTTTCCAAACATTTCCAAACCCTCCTTCAGCTAAATATTTTATATTTTTTAATTTACAATAATCTATCCACCTCCAAACTTCCCATTCATTAGCATTTTTATCTGATTGAGTCATTTGAATAATCTTGTCAACATCATGATTACCACTAGTCCACTTTGGAATTTCTACAAGTTTACAATCTGGAAATGTTATATTCATATTTTCATAATTACGATATCCATGCTTTAATTTATTTTGATTTTTTTTAGCATAGGAAATTTCATTTTGGTAGAAATATCCAACTGAACTTTGTCCTAATTTTTCTCCTCCTTCAGCTGATTTCAGATACCACTGGAATGCTTTTTCTTCATTTTTTTTGGTTCCGATTCCTTTTTCATAACAAGTTCCAAGATTGTATTGTCCTGTAAGGTTTCCCCCTTCAGCTGATTTCAGATACCACTGGAATGCTTTTTCTTCATCTTTTGTGGTTCCAATTCCATAACAATAGCAATGTCCAAGATTATTTTGTCCCAAATTGTTTCCCCCTTTAGCTGATTTCAGATACCATTGGAATGCTTTTTCTTCATTTTTTGTGGTTCCAATTCCATCATGATAGCAATATCCAAGATTATTTTGTCCTCTGTGATTTCCTCCTTCTGCTGATTTCAAGTACCACTGGAATGCTTTTTCTTTATCTTTTGTGGTTCCAATTCCATATTGATAGTAATATCCAAGATTATTTTGTCCTCTGTGATTTCCTCCTTCAGCTGATTTCAGATACCACTGGAATGCTTTTTCTTCATCTTTTGTGGTTCCAATTCCATCACGATAGCAATAACCAAGGCTATTCTGTCCCAAATGGTTTCCCCCTTCAGCTGATTTCAAGTACCACCGAAATGCTTTCTCTTCATTTTTTTTTGGTTCCGATTCCTTTTTCATAACAAGTTCCAAGATTGTATTGTCCTGTAAGGTTTCCCCCTTCAGCTGATTTCAGATACCACTGGAATGCTTTTTCTTCATCTTTTATGGTTCCAATCCCTTGTACATAACAATTCCAAGATTAAATTGTGCATCACTATTTCCCTCTCCAGCTAATTTCAAGTATTGACGAAATATATTTTCATTGGAATATATATTTTCCATTTAAGTGATGATTTGTTCAGTAATTAAAATTATAATAAAATTTATTGAATTTAAAATAATTGTGATGAATTAATTATATTAAAAAGGTTATAAGAGAAAAAAAAGGTTAAAAAACAAACTTTAAGTGAATATATTATATTTTTAAGAACTTAATATAATGCATATAAGAATATAATATTCAATTTCTGTCGTTGTATGAAGTTGAATATTCACAATTCATAAATGGTACTTGTTATTTATGTAGATTTATATTATTGGTATAAATGATTCTAAAATAGGTTTCATCTGCAGCTTTATGATTTCTAAAATTGGTGCATCATTGAATATATAAAATTGGTAGACATGTAACATTCTTTATCAAATTTTAATCTTAAATATGAAATTAGATAATTTATCTAATAAACCACTTAAGTTTTCGGTTAAAGCATTATTCAAAATCTCTAAGAAAAGGAGTTGGTTGATATTCCATTTTCCTTATTTATCAAATTTGAAAAGAAAATATATGATTTATTAAATCACAGATTATCAATTATTATATTAATTATCTATTATTCAGACAACCCTAAACTTTGGATTTTATTTTTTTTTTGCATTAGATTTAGAGATTTAATATTCTTACAAATTGAATGATTACTTTTGCAATTAAATTAATGAACAATGAAAATTTAATCTATATAAATATTTAATTTATCACAATTGATAAAACGTGGTTAATAATTTTTCAACTAATTATCAAATTATATTTATTTAATGCGGCGGCAAAATGGGGTAAAATTCACCGATCAACAAATTGACGGATATATAGAAGTACATTATCTAGTAATTTTTTAAATAAATTTCAAAGATAAAAACGTACAGTAAGGTGGATTCCAATTCAGTTAAATTTATCTGGTTATTACGCACGAATTGTTTAATTTTTTTTTAAAAAAAAAAAATTGTGATGTACATGCACAGTATACAAGAATTTTTTATTTAAAACATGCTCAAAAAAAAAAATTTACCTTATTCAAAAAAAAAAGAATCGAAAAAGGGATTATTTTGATATTGATAGATGAAAGGTTCGTAATAATGAAAATTCTGCCACCACCTAAGGTTACCTTTTTATTCTCTTTATCGCCTAAAAGATTTATTTTTTAGGAGAATGCTCAGATGAATCTTATTATTTTTAATACTTATATTTATTATTTATCGAATTGTTTTGATACTGTGATTTTGGTACTTAAATAACATATAAAATTCTTTATAACAATTATATGTATATGTATTTGGAATATTTTTTTTTTATATTGGTATCATCGATACAATTATTATATATATATCTATTAATTTATTATACATACAATTTATTATATCATTTATATTTGCCATACCATATTAATATTTATAAATAATAATATTTATCTTTTCAATGTCATGTAATAGAAGAGATTTATTAAAGATTGAATTGAAAAATAATATAAAATTTTAAATGGTACAATATCATAAAAAGATGAATAACTCGTGACTGTCACAATTTTACAAATATATATATACACACATGTACATGTTGATATATCTGCCATTTATTTATTTTATTTCGCTATCATTAGTCAAAATTTTTTCAGCCATCTCCTTGGTCTCCTGTTCTTTTTTTTTTTTTAAAGTGTAGTTTAATAACAACGATATGGATTTTCCAAATGTTTTGTTACAAATCGAAAAGGCGTGTGCGGATATGCAGGTGTTATATTGTTATTTCTTTAAATTATTTCTTTATTTTTGTTTTTAAATATCTTTTGTCTTTGTATAATAATATCTTTGTATAATAATATTTTTTTATAATATCTTTTATGATATCTTTTATAATATATATATTTTTTTTATAAATTCTTTATAATAACTCTATAATATCTCTTATAATAATATTTTCTTTTATAATATAATTTCTTTATAATGTGATTTGGTATTTATTAAATTACATATTTAAATTATATGAATATAATTATATATCATGTGTATACATAGAATACAGAAATAATTATAAAAATATAAAATTTGATTTTAAAATATATTTATATCTATAAAGGTTCAAGCTACGCGAATTGCTGGAGAAAAGATTATCATGAGTTTTAAACAAATGCCTGGGAATTTGGAAGCATGTAAATACGTTCTTGGTGAGAATTCTGATTTAAATTTAATTTTTGATTCCAATGATTCCAACGATTTCAATGATTTACTGATTTTATTATTGTAATTTTCTTATTGTAATTTTCATTGAAATTATTTAAATGAATTAAAAAATGCTCTCGATCTTTTTTCTTAAAATTTTAAAAATTATATTTGATTTATATTTTTTATATGTTATACATTTTATGTTATTTATTTTTATATGTAAATTTTTATTTTATTTATTTCATATTTTATTTTTTTTATTTTATATTTTTTTATTTTATTTATTTTAAATTTTTATTTTATTTATTTCATATTTTTATTTTATATTTTATTTTACTTTATATATTTACATATTTATATATATACTTTCATTTATTTTCATTTAGAACATACACAATCACATCATGTACAGTTTCATATGACATTAGCAATAAAGGAAGCAGTGATTCGAGATTATTCATTATATTTAAAAGAATATTTAATGAATTTTAGGAATTGGTTGCTTAATTTCTGTTTACAACATTCAGAGTGTGTAATAAAATTATTTATTATTTTATCTTTTAACTTTATTTAATTAATTTATCTTGAATTTAATTTAATTTAATTTAATTTATTTTAATTTAATTTAATTAATTTATCTTTATTTAATCAATTTATTTTATTAGCTTGGCGACTTATGTTCGAAATCAAATTCTTCATATAATTTCAGTTATAATTAAACGTAGTCTGGAAGATTATCATGATGGAGAAAAACATGCAGTTATAACGGATCTTCAAAGCTTTGTATCAATGGGAGGTTATAGTGTAAGTTTAATATAATATAATATTCAAAGATTATTAAAATTATTCAAAGATTATTCAATATATTTTATTTATTTAAATAATTTTTAGCAATTGATTGGAATAGGATTATCTAATTCATTAGTTGATGAATTTTCATCAACGAAAGCGAGTAATGTTGGACTTCCTTGGGATTTTCATAAGAAAAGCAAAGATTTCTTTGAGAATACATATTTATTACCAATATTTGAACTTACACTTCGAGTGTTGCACCAAAAGTTACAATTTTATACTACTACCATATCAACCAATAATAATCATAATAATAATAATATAGCTACTACCAATGGTGTAACATATATTAATGGTAGTCATAGTCATGATCATTTATCATCATCCACATCAACTTCTCCTACTTCTAATTTTATTATTTCATCGTCACCATCATCCAGTCTTCAACGTGATTTAAGAAATGATGCAATTTTAGGACTTTCATTAAGTTTAGCAGAAAAAAGTTTATGTTGGGATTTTTCATATAAAAATGATACATTATTAGCGGGTACATTTGCTAAAGAAGGAAGTGACATTATAGAAGAAGAATTATTTATTACTACTAAAACACGTGAATTCCCGGCTAATTGGAGAGGACATTTAATAAATAATGAAGTTTTACGATTATTTTTTATGGTATTAATTAATTAATTTAATTTATTTTTATTTAATTTATATTTATTTATTTATTTATTTATTTATTTATTTGATTTATTATATATATTATTTAATTATTTATATTATTTAATATAAAATATATATTTAGATATATAAAATTGTCCAACAAACTGAAACCATGGTTCATCATTGTAGGCAATGTTTGATTCAAATATCAGGATTACATGGAGATATTTTTGAATCCGAAGAACAAATTATTGAGTATGTTATTATTATGAAACAAGAAATATTGGAACTTATTAATAAGTAAGTCATTACATTTATGTTGTTATTATTATATTATATTATTATATTATATTATATTATATTATTATATTATATTATATTAATCTTATATTATATTATATGATTATATTATATGATTATAGTCTTTCAAATAATGTAGCAGAAAGACCAACTTCGACATTAGAATATGGACCAGATCTTTTATCCATCGCACAAATGACACGTAGACTCTTATGTACAATTTCATTACCAATCTTATGTAAAGTTCCGGAGATTTCAACATTTCTTCATGAAGTTGCTCAATTGAGTGCAACTTGTTTAAGAGAAAGTGTTGTTGTAAAAGATAATTATGGTTACTTTATTGAAGATAGTTTTAGTACTTGGAGTTTAGAAGCATTTGATGAATTATTAATTATTTGGGTCAAATTAGGTAATTATTTATATTATATTATTTTATTATTTATATTATTTTATTATTTATATTATTATTATTTATTTATATTATTATTATATTATTTATATTATTTATTACTTATTATTTATATTATTTATTTACTTATTATTTATATTATTTAATAATAATAATAATTATTATGTTAATTTTTTTTAGTTCAGGAAGTTCAGTGTTCATCACATAATGAAATTCCTCATCATCAAATTACATCTAATCAAGGATTAATAGCATTTCTCGGAGAAGCGAGTTATCATATTGCAGCGACTTATATTGATACTCGTTTGGAGATAGCAAAATATTCCACCAATGACGAAGAGGAGGAATCAAATAATTTTAAAGATTGGGTAATTATTATTATTATTATTATTATTATTATAATTATTATTATTATTATTATTATTATAATTATTATTATTATTATTAT
>CAJVPK010000169.1:0-54027 GCA_910592015.1 Diversispora eburnea | reverse complement strand
AGTTTAGAGTAGGTAGTTAGAACACAACATGTAAATTTAACATTTGTTTTATTTAATAAAGTGTCTAACAAGACTCCGATAGTTAAAAAAAAAAAAAAAATAATAAGTAAATATTAAAAACGTTACTAAGTAACCTCAAAGATGAGAATGAATTATATATCATATTTCAAGAACAGATCTATATTATCAAAATTGAACGAATAATTGTCGTTTTAAGATTTTTTCATCTATTCGAAATTTAATCGTTAATTATTCTCTCAATTTTGATGATATACATCTATTCTTTAAATATGATACGCAATTCATTTTTGTCTTTAATATTATTTAGTATCTTTTTTAACGTTTACTTATTAAAATAAAAAGTTTTATATGTAGCAACGATCGATAATTATTTCTGATTAGTTTTACTAATTATAATTATTACTTCATGGAGTAACCCGGAGCAACCCAGAGCAACCCGCGGAGCAACCCACGGAGTACCAGTAATACATTTAACCCGGGTTGAGTTGGGTTGACCATTGCTTTGCTATAATATGAACCCAACCCAACCTATTATATTCTATTAATAACCCTAACTCCAGTACATAGTCTTCTGAATTTCTCATATTAATTTAATTTTATAAATAAACACAAAATAAATCATTCAAAATAGACTTGGAAGTGTACAATAACTTCATTAATTATTTATTATTTCATAAATATCTAGAAAATTTTATAACAAGTGATAAACAAAGACTAGTAAGGCAAGCGATACAATATTTGATAGAATAAATGTAATTATTAAAGAAAAATAAAAACAATTTTAACAAACTATTACGAGTAATAACTCTGCAGAACAGAAAACGAATTTTATATAATCTACATTCATCTCCCTTAGGAAGACATTTTGGATTTAAGAAAACAATTGAGAAAATTTTAGAAAGATATTATTAGCTTACAATAGGAAAGGACATTAAAGTATATATCAAATCTTGTAACAGTTGTTAAAGATTTGGTAGTCTCCAAAAGATATAATTAACTGAATTTATACCAGTTATTAGACCTTTCTTTCAAATAGAAATTAATTATGTTGGACCTTTGAAAACAATTGAAAATGGAAACAGATATATTATAGTGGCAACAGATTATTTTATCAAATAGTTTGAAGCACATGTCATAAAAACAGTAACAGCTAAAGAAGTTACTTAATTCCTTTATGAGAAAATTATTTGTCAATATGAAATTCTATTAATAGTTTTGTTTTATAGAGGTACTCACTTTGTAAATAATACAATCAAACTTTTAAAAGTGGAAATAGAATTTCAACATAAAATTGGCATTGTCTTATTATAATCAAATAAATAGATTAACAGAGAGATTCAATAGAACCTTGTGCAAGTTCATTGCAAAATGTTTACAAACTAGTTAATCTAATTGAAACCAATTAATACCTTCAGTACTCTTTATTTATCAAACCCTGAAGTATGAATCAACAAAATATACTTCTTTTTATTTGGTACATAGAAGAAAAGTACAACTTCCTGTTGATGTTAAGTTTAAAGATAAGGAAAATTATTCTATCTTAACTTATGAAGAGACTTTGGAACAAAGGATCAGTTCTTTAATAGGAACTTTCACTGATGCCCTTATAATCTCTTCTAGAAATGTAAGAAGTGTGCAGGAGTTACAAAAGGAAAGACAAAAACATTTGACTAAAGCACATGAGTATCATGAAAATAATATCGTATTATTATATAATTTCACTAAAAGACAGGTACATGGACAAAAGTTTAATCCTAAATGGACAGGACTATTTTGGATAGAAAAGAAGTTAGGTAATAAGGTTTACTTGATAAGAGATAAAATTGATAATACATTACCTGATCCTGTTTATGTAGAGTGATTAAAACATTATAAACAAAGGCATCTTATAGAACCCCATGTGATAATCACTCCAAATTAGTCAAAGTTTAATTAAACATCTGAACTATACTTGCACGCAAAATTATTTTGGGGCTCCGAAATTGCAATTTCGGGAAAAAAGTCGAAATAGTTTTTTATAGAAGACGAAATTATTTTACTTAAAACCTGAAATTTTTTGACCACCCAGATTTATTCTTTGATTAAAGATACATATAACTAGGTACTTTTTTTACTTCCATATATAGAATAGATTTTGCATAAATCTCAAAAAGTCGAAATACCTCAAAAATCCAAAATCAATTTTGGGAACATGTATAATCTGAACACAAATTTTATTATATAAAAGATCTCATTTTTCTTAAGTTCTGTAAAATTTTACAAATCATGGAACTTCAACTTTTAGAAACTCAACGTGTTAGATTATTAGAACTTTATTAAAGTTTACAATTAGATTATACTTCTGTTAATATACAAATGACCTTTATACGAATTGTTGTACAAAGTAGTTCTTACGTCTTTAATAATTCTTACTTATTATTGATGAACACGATCTCAAAATTTCAATAGATATATTGATGATGTATGTAATGCTGAAATTGACCTTGACCTCAAATTATATGATAAAGGAGATATTTTATCTCTTGTAAATATTGCCATTAATACTGTAAAAATAAATGGACAACAACTCTTTGCATATTCAAAATCTTGATCTTTATTATCAAGAGATCTTGTTGAATAACAATTAACTATGAAATAATTGAGACAAGAAGTTCAACAAATAACCAGTCAAAATGGTGCTCGATTCTTAACTATTGCAAATAGAGTGTAGAGATTATTGTCTGTACTTGACAAATTTTCCATTCTACAATTCAGATATATTATCTCTAATTGGTTATATCATTTAACTAGTGTAGATTTTGATTATTTTATTTAAAAATGTAGAGAACAACTTTTTCAAAATATGGAACATTTCGCAGGAGCTCAATACTAAGAAGGAAATATTGTAGAATATTAATTTAGTTTATTTTTATTATATTATTTATTAATGTATTTATTATTTATTTATAATTTATGTAAATCAAAGATCATGTAACAAGTGGCTCACCAGGTTAATTACCAGGTGAACCACCTAGGTAAATTACCTGTTGCATGTAACAGATGGATTACCAGGTTAATTACCTCTTGCTAAAATTAGTAAATCATTAATTTGATAGATTGTTACATGCAGCAAATTAAAGGAATATAAATATGAGTTTTTCCTAACCTGAAAAGAGAAGTTCAGAAGTTTTATAGTTTAAAGAGTTTAAAAAATCAGAACAGAGTTGTTTTTTCTAGTTAATATATAATTTAATTTTTTAATATTTATCTTTACTTTTATAATTTCTATTTTATATTATATTTTATTTTTATATTTATTATTATATTTATTAATAAAGTTATATTATATTAAATATCTCTAATAAATCTTTAATTTATTAATTTGTCATATAATTCTAAGTAAAATCTAAGTTAATCTTGTATAAATACTTTTTAGTATATACATCTTATTAAGTGGACAAGCTGATTTGATGTACTAAAACCCTGTACAATAAAGAATTCACCTTGTAATATTTATTTGAATTCACTATTAAATAATTAAATTAAGTTGATCTTAGTGATCCTCAAGAAATTCTGAGAATTATTTAAGTAGTTTAAGTTAGTTTAGTTAAAGAATATTAGTTATCCTTCAGACCTTTGTTCACATATTGATATGACAATGTGATAATAATTAATATTATAAATTAATAATTATGTTTATATAATGTGAACATGTAATCTCATATTACTATTTTGTGATTAATTAATATATATTACTGTATATAAATATTAGTTTAAAAAATTATTAAAATATCATTATTTATTAATTGAATTAATATTTACTAATTAAATTCTAAACACTACTATTTTCTAAAGTAATTGTTAATTATTTGTAAGTGTTTTGTTATTATATACTTTACTTTTTACTCATGATAATTTCATTCTGTAACACTGGTTTTGCTTCTTTATACCAATATTTAATTGTGTTATAGAATAGTTGAAAAGATGTTTTGTCACTAAAAAGTATTTTTTTTTCAGTTATCATCTTTATGTTTTTGTATTTATTCAACACGTTTTTCTTTATGAATAGATTTGAGCATTGGTATATTAAGAGGAAGAAAATTCCAGTAACCAAAGTTAGCCAAATATCTTGAAACTGTTGACCAGAAAATATTTATTCCAATATCTTCTAATTTAGAAACAAGAGTTTTCACAGAAATTAATTGTTACCTTTGAATATACTGCCCAAAAGCATGAGATACTGTTAATATTATTTTTTAATATGTCCATTATTTCTTTTATACTTGATGTTACCAGTTTCTTTTATTGTTTTTAGGTTTCTATAGATAATTATAAGTAGAATTTTTGTTAATTTGTATATTTTAACAACTTTAGTTATTCCTTGCTTTTAGAAATGTAATATGGTTTGTTGTTGAATTTCTTATTTGGAAGGTACTATTTTAACACTTGTAAAAATATAATTTTTATTATGTAGAAAAATTTTTTTATTACAGGACTATTAAATAATCATTTGGCTTTTATTTGTATATTAATTTGTGTAATTTTTGTTAAATCAGATTAATTATACTTGTAAATTATTTTTTAAAAAAATTGTTATTTTTTTTGCATACCACTATATATAGTAAATTGTCACTTAATAAAATTTCAATTGTAAATAAAATTTTATACAGAATGGTTATAACCAAGATAATTATAAGGTTGATAGTCCTTTCTGAGAAGAATAGGCATATCAAATTTCATGACAATTGGATCAGTGGTTATCAAGAAATTAACTTTTGAAAATTGAAATTTTACTAATAAAATAATTAAAAAAAATTTTTTATTAATAAAATTTCAATTTTCAATAGTTAATTTCTTAATAACCACTGATCCAATTGTTATAAAATTTGTTATGTCTATTCTTCTCAAAAAGGATATAATCTTATAATCACCTTAGCTATAACCTATACATGTCATTCAAATTTCAAATTATTTTGAAATTTTGATTGCCAAAATTCAGTTTTCATAGTATTTGGGATTTGAAATTTGACATTTGAAATTTTGATAATTAGTAATTTAAAATTTGAGATTTGAAATTTGGAATTTGGAATTTAGCATTTTCAATTTGGATAGTATCTATACTATAACCATTCTGTATAAAATTTTATTCACAATTAAAATTTTATTAAGTGACAATTTACCATATAGATTATCTGTTTATGCTATACATGTTGCCCAAATCCCAAATTACTAGTATTTGGGATTTGAGATTTGGGATTTCGGCAAAAAATACTAATCATAATTTGGAATTTGGGATTTGGGATTTTGGCATTTGGGATTTTGACATTTGGATTTTGAATTTGGGTGGCAGGTATAGTTTATGCAAAATTGGGATTATTAACTTGATATCAAAAATATCTTAAAAAAATTTTCAAAACTTAAGGATTAAAATAAGCTTAGTAATTATTATTCTAAAATTGATTATTTAGATTATATAATTTTTTAAGGACAAAAAACAAGTGGTACAGCACTTTTGTAACTACTATATATATAATACATATATATAATAAACAAAAAAAATAAAAGTAAAAAACTCGAAATTTTGCTAGGATTACTAAGGTCACTAGAAATAACTATTCAAAAAAATGTTCTATGGTCTGAAAATTATTAAATTGCTGATCTTTTCTAAAAACAATGAACAACAATTTAGTTTTATTAAGGATCCATGTCAAAGATTTTACAGTGATTTACAAAAATATTACAACACTTTAAAAAAAATTTTTATCAATTGATTTTTTGTTGATTTTAATAATAAATTAAAAAAATTATATTTTTATAATTGTTTTATATTTAATTTACTATTAGTAGATTGATAATTATAATTTAAATTTTGTATTACCTGATGTTAATTGTTTTTATTTATTTTATTATTGTATTTCTTTTGACATTTATGAAAAAAATACTTATCAAAAAAAATAATAACTAAAATAATAATTATATTATTTTATCCTATTAAAAAAAAAACCTTTTACCAATCATAATCAAAATAATTTTTATTAAAAAAAATTCTAATAAAACAAATGACCATTAAAAAAAGAGTCAAGGTTATGGCACTTCTCAAGAAAAGATTC
Organism: Diversispora eburnea; assembly: GCA_910592015.1. Lineage (NCBI taxonomy): Eukaryota > Fungi > Glomeromycota > Glomeromycetes > Diversisporales > Diversisporaceae > Diversispora > Diversispora eburnea. The sequence goes on along the minus strand of CAJVPK010000169.1, from coordinate 47,917 downwards.
TCTTGTCATTATATTGCTCATATATTTTTCTACTGTCTCTAGAATAAATAAATGAAAACAAGAGATTGGTAGTAATGAAAATAGGTCAAAATTTGAATGTCCTTAACTAATTAACAACTGAAATGAGAGAAAGGTATTTTGACTTATAATATTTAATAAAGTCTTACAATAGTTCGAGTACTAGAGCAGCTTGAAATTGAGGAAGATTTAAAAATGTCTATCAAAACCATATGGTAAACACTTAAAAGAAATGGATTAGTAACAAGATTCAAAATAAAAAAACTATACCTTAAGAAGATATGTTGAAATTACCAATTTGTCTTTGCAAAAAATTATTACTATTGGATAATTTCAGATTGGTCAAAGATAATTTGATCAGATGAAAATAAATTTAATATTTTTAGTAATGATAGAAAAGAGTAATGTTGAAAGAAAGTGGGAGAACCTTTAAGAGACTTCCATATAAAGCCAACTGTGAAATTTGGAGAAGAAAATATTATGGTATGAGATACTTTATTTTACTTGGTGTGAAAAATCTTTGTAAAATAGATAAGAAGATGAATAGTGAACTTTATAGAAGAATACTTACAGAAAATTTTTTAAGAACATTAACTTAATATAATTTAAATAAAGAAAATATTATTTTTCAACAGGATAATAATTCCAAACATACTGTCAAACTTACTCAAGAGTGATTTAAGAAAAATGACATAGAAGTACTTGAGTAGTTAGCTCAATTTCCAGATCTAAATCTCATTAAACATTTATGAAATGAAGTAAACAGATGTTTAAGGAAACTTTCTGTAAAAGTTACAAAGAAAGATGAGTTATGGAAACAGATTCAAGATGTGTGAAATGATATTGATTTTAGTATTTGTACTAAGTTAATTGAATCAATGTCACAACATATAAATGATGTGATTAAAGCAAGGGGAAGATATACAAGATGGTAATATATAATAAATAATTAGAATATATATTTTTTTTTATTATTTTTATTTTATTTTTTTTTAAAAAAAATTAAAAAATATAGAATTTTTAAAAAACCAAATATATAATAACATAGAAATTTTCAATAAACAAATATATTTTCAAAACTTTCTAATTAATTTGTAATTAATTTTATATTAATAGATAATTCAGAATTAAGGTTATTTAATAAATATAAATTTATTATTCTGGGACCTATATTTTTAAGTTATATTGGTTTGAAATTTTTTTTAAAATGTTGCAATACTTTTGTAGATCACTGTAATATCATTTTGGATAATACATAAGCTGTAAAAATACTTTTATACAATTAATTGACATTAAATTAATTCTTTTTATGGCAGTTATACACAAAAGTATTTTTATGACTTATGAGCCATCCAAAATCATACTAAGTAACATTATTTTAGAGAACATAATGTACCTACTGTAAAAGTTTGAGATTTTTAAAAAATAAATTAGATGAGTAATTAATGATTTTAAACTAAAATCATTAATTACTCATCCAATTTGTACTCTAAAAATCTCAAGATTTTATAGTAGATGCACTATGTCCTCTAGAATAAAGTTACTTAGTATCATTTTGAATAGTTTATAAGCAATAAAAATATCTTTATATGTAGTTACGTTCAACTGACATGTTAATTTGATCTCAAGAATTTTTTTTTGTCAGTCAATCGTAGCTGAATATAAAAGTATTTTTTTGCTTACAGATCACTGAAAATAATACTATGTAAGTAACCTTATTCTATATAACATAGTGCATCCACTGTAAAAGTTTGGGATTTAAAACACAAATTCGATAAGCAATTAATGATTTTATTTTAAAATCATTAATTACTTATCCAATTTATTTTTTAAAAAATCTCAAACTTTACAGTGGATGCAATGATGTTCTCTAAAATAAGGTTACTTAGTATTATTTTTGATGGTCCATAAGCAATAAAAATATTTTTATATGTAGCAAAGATAAACTAATATTTTTTAATATATTTTTTGCTCTTATTTAAAGTCAAAATGCTAGTTCATAAACCTTAAATACGGTAATAATTAAAGATATTCTAAATAATAAAATTTACTTTTCTTATCAAGTTATCCTATAGCTCCGATTGATTTCTAATGAGAAAATTAAAATTATAGAATAAATTTCTGTAAAATCGGCCGTTTAAAGAGATAAATCACGTGCCAAGATTGATCGGCTATTTATAAAAAAAATTCGTTTTTATATGTATATGTTACATTTAAAGTAAAAAATTGTGGGCAAATTTGCCCGCAATTGTTTACCATTCAAGGCTTAATAAATAAAATTTTCTCCTTTTTAATTCTCGGAAATAAATTATTTGAAGAAATATATTTTTTTTGCGATATAATCTGTTGTAAATTCTAATTTATTTATTTATTTTCTTTCAATAACATTAATGTCGTAATTTTGTCATCTTTGAATCTTGATTGTTTTGATTGCTTTCATAAAAAGTTGAATATTTGGAAACTTCAACAATAACAATGATGAAAAGAAAAATATATAGGAATAAAATTGTTATTATAAAGATTCATATATATTATAATTAATGATGTGATATTGTTAAACAAAAGTTAAATATAGTAAACACACGATATATAAACTATGAAATATTTTTATAAATATTTTATGATGATAATTTATTTAAATAGTAATAAAAAAAATAATTTATAAATAATAATTTCTTGGAATTCCACAAATATTACAAAAATATAAAATATTTATTATTAATGAAAATTAATTATTAATCGTTAAGAAAAACAATCTTCATAATATTCTTTCTCATCCTCATCTTCTTCATCACTCTCATAATCATCCTCTACTTCATAATATTCATCTTCATCTTCATTTTCATCTTCATCTTCATCTTCCTCGTCTTCATCTTCATCTTCATCTTCATCTTCATCATTTTCATCAGTATAATCACTATCAGTATCATAAAATTCTCTAATCAAAGCCTCCTCACCTCCGAAATCCAAATAATCATCATCTTCTAATTTATCATCCATTTCAACTTCCCATAAATAATCTTGATATTCTTCGTGAAAATCAGGTTTATCCTCAGAAAAGGTAAGTTCTTTAATAAATCTCCTTGCTTTATCTATATCTTCTTTAGATATATTTTTACTTATACATAAATCTAATTTTTTTAAACATCGTCCTCCACCACCACTACAATATTTAAGTACTACATTTAAATGTTTATGAGAAAAAGATTTGCATCTTGAGAATCCCAAAGTAGTTAAATTTTTTGAATTTGAGTTTTGAAGGAATTTCTTGAGAGATTCGGGAGTAAACCACCAATCAAGACGAGAAAGGAAAGTAGTTAAATGAGGGGGAACAACTTTTGAAATTTTTTCTAACAATTCGTTTCCTTCTTCAGTTGAATTCGTTTGATTTGATACAACCATATTATCCCGATTATTATAAATATTCATATAATAACCATAATCATCAACATTAGATTCATTAATATTATAAGAATTTGGCATTGTCAATGAATCCATAAAAACATTATCATCAATGCAAACAGTTCTCAAATCTTTGCAAACTTTCAATAAATTAATAAATAAATCGGTATGTTGTTTGCTTAAAGTTGTCTCAATCCTTAGCAAACCATGACAATGTTCAATACATGATTGTAATACCTCGGCGAAACATGGTAATCCACTAACCCTGAGATCTTTTAGATTACCACTCGACCTAAAATAAAGATAAAATTATAAATAATATAAAAATTAAATAAATATAAATTAAATAATAGTAAAAAAAATGAAAAAAAAATAAATATCGATTATAAAATAAATATAAAATAAAATAAATAAATATCGATTATAAATAAATATAAAATAAATTAAAAAAAAAATAAATATTGATTATAAATAATAATAAAAAAAGATTACCGATATAATAAAGATTTCAAAAATTTCGAAGGAATTCCTATACAATTTTCAATTGTAACTTTTCTTATCTTCTTAAATGCATTTGGAAATCGATATAAATTATTCTCCTTGAAATCAAAATTTTCACAATGAATTATTTTCAAAATTTCCAGATTATCAAAAACCTTTATTGAATCTAAATTGAATGGTAATTGTTCGGAGAAATTTATAAATTCCAAATATAATTTCACTAAATTATTTTGTTGATAATCAATAACACTATCCCAAATATATTGAAAATTCATTTCAAAACATTCAATTGTAATCTTTTTTAATTCCTTTTGTGATTTTATAATTTGAGCCAGAAATTCTACATTCTTTTCGGAATTCATAATGATTTTTAAATTTTCAATATTAGTAGAAACATTTGATGCGGAATTAAGAATATTAGAAAGTTCGTCATGCCATTCTCGATGTAAAGTACCTGTTTCTACTTTAAGAGATCGAATCGATGATAAAGAATTAATCGCTTGAGGAAAATTATAAATATTTAAACAAGGAATATCGTTCTCTCCACCAATAGTAAGTTCTTTTATGTTTGTGGAATTACAAATGAAATTTTGAATAATAACTTTATATACAAAAAGTCTGGTTGATTCTTTACTTGTCTTCTTTTTAAGATATTTTTTGCCCCATTTCACGATACTCGAATACATTTCTTCAAGATTTAGATGATGTAGAAATCGATGATAATCAAATATTGTTATATTATTATCATCATCATCATCATTATTATTATTATTATTATTATTATTGTTATTATTGTTATTATTATTATTATTGTTGTTAATGTTATTATTAATGAGATTATTAATATTATTAATGTCATTATTGATGAGATTAATGTCATTGTTATTGTCACTATTATTATTATTATTATTATTATTATTATTAGAGATCTCTAATAAATCTTCATCATGAATGTTAAATTTTAATAATCCAACTAATATCTTTTCTCTAATTTCCTTTGGTAAACATTTTATATAAGTATCGATCAGGTTCACATGTTGTTTGTTTAAATTTTTATAATGACCAAATGGATCCCTCCATAATTCAGGTGTAAGAATATCGCACCAATGTCGGTTAACTAATACAAGACTTCTTTGTGATCTTAGTTCATACATAGAAAAGTTCTCAAAGATTGAAAGTAAACATGGAGCTGGAAGAGTCGCTACTTTTGATACTTTTGATACTTTCGAGGGTTTCTTGGTAAAAGAAGTTGCCATATTTTTTTATTTTTATTTTTATTTTATTATTATTATTATTTATTTTATTTTTTTTTTTGCACTTTATTAACTTGACTTTTATTGTTGAAAAGAGTTAGAAGAGTTAATAGATTTGTAAAAACAAGATTTGTAAACAGACAGATTTGTAATAAAAAAAAAAAAAAAGGGATATTTTTTTTTTTTATTTAAACTATTTTTAAACCTGCTAGATTTTTGCCCCAAATTTAGGTTAGTTGATTGCTTTTGGAAAATCTTGATACGATTGGTTTAATTATTGATTGTCACGCTAATTATTAACATTAACGTATAGTAAATGTTTTTTTTGTTTTTGTTTAATCTCCATATGATTATATTATTGAAATCTTTTCTCACATGAATTCCTTTTTTTGCCACGTGTTTCTATAGGTTTTCTATTAAAAGTAAATACTAGTTATTTTTTCAAACAAATATATTTAATCGATTTAATATTTATATTAATTATAAATTTCCTATTTACATCTTAATCTTTCTCTCAATTTTGTTATTACAAGAATATAATGACTATTCCTAATTAACTACACGATTACCGTATCTTAATTGTATAAGATCGTAATTGGTTTCTTATTTTATTCTTATATCAGCTAATTATCTAAAAATTCATTTACCAAATAGTAAAACAATGTAAACTATAATTTTGTTTTTTTTAGAATAGAATATCACACAATGTACACGTATACATTTACACGAGCATTATGCATAAATGTTTATTAAATGCCCAATATTATCAATATTTCTCAATATATATTAGTTGTAACTTACATTACATCAATATATGCTAGTTGTAACTTACATTACATTATAATTTAAGGTAATAATTGTTACTATGCATACATTTATAATATACTTAGTTAAAATTCTTTATTTTTTTTTTCTGAATATATAAAGGATTATCCATTGCCCATTCACATTCTCTAAAAATTTCATGTGATCATGTGATCTGAATTTCATATTAATCCCAATCTAACTCAATCTAACCCAATCTAGAGAGGTACACTTTAAAAATTTACTAACTAGGAAATGATATTTTAATGTGATACATCTATAAATGTAAAATCATTAAATTTAAAAAATTTAAAAAATTCAAAAATCAAATCTACTTTCTATCACCTTTAATCATCATGGATAGTTATCCCCAAGAATTTATTTACCATCATGTTCCTTTGATGTTTGTTATGGGTTTAGGTACTATGAAAGATTTAACTGAACAAGTTACTATAACTTCACCAACTTCACCTGTTAGTCCAAAGTCAGTTCATTCAAGACAAAGCTCTTTTAGTAGTACAACTTCCGTTTTGACGAAACATCAATTATCAAAAACATTGTTAAGTTTATTAACAGCAAAAAGTCAAAATGGTATTTGGGAATCGGGAAAAATTGCTAATCCAATTTTTCATGTAATGGCAGTTGATAAGGTTCGCATTTATTCATAAATTATATTTATTATTTCTATTTAGTATAAATTTATACTGATTATTGAAATGATAAATACGATAAATTCAAGGGAGAGACACTTCTTAAAAGAATTATACTTGATTTACTTGATAGATTGATTGATTGATTTTGATTCGTGGGAAAAATAATATTAATTGGGTATTAATTATTGTATTTAAAAAAAAATTATTATGAAAATAATTTATAATTAAATAATCTTTTCCCTTTTTATTATTTTAGTCATATCAATTTCCACCTCGTAAACCAATGGTTCGTCCTCAACAAATTCCACCTATTTCCAATCCCCATTCATCTCTTTCTCCTCTTAATCCAAATTCTCCGGTTTACCCTGATGGATTAATTCCACCAGCTTGGGTTCATAAACATCGTGAAATATTACCAAGTGTTTTTGTTGGATTTTATGATTTATGGCATAAATCTTTAGACATTAAATTAGATGTTGAATCAGATAATTTATTAAATGAAAAAGATGATTCATCTTCAATATTACAAGAACCATTAGGTACATCTGAACCAATTGAAAAAGAAAAGGATTTAAATTTAGGTTTGGAAATAAATGAAAAAAGAAAATCTTTATATGAGAGAGGAATTAAGTTTGCTGTTGTCATACTTCTTAGATCACAACATTTAGGTTTGTTTAATTTATATTTTAAAATTATTTTTTATTTTTTTTTTTATTTTTTTTTTTAATTTAAGAATAAATAATTTAAATTTAATTTTTTTTAAAAAATATAATTAGATGAACAAATAACTGACGATCGATTATCTTATATTCGAAAAGCAAGTGGTCTTGAAGGAAAAAGTTGTTTCTTTGCATTGTCACCACATGCTGATCTGTCTGATTTTGCTTCAAAGTATGAATAATTTTATATTAAAATTAAAATATTAAAATTAAAATATTTAAATTGAAATATTTAAATTTAAATATATTAATTTTAATATTTAAATTTATTTATTTAATATTTTTATATTTCAAGTCTTCAAAAAGCACTTTACGAACATGGATTAAATTATTATCGAGAACATGGGAAACGTGTTAGAAGAAAACGATCAAGATTTAATAATCCAGGAGTGAATTATATTCGTCCACCAATTGATCATTCAGATAATGCTCCACTTGGGGTACAAGGCTGGTTGGCTCGTTATGATTATAAATTGGCAACTTTTGCTGAATTTCGTCAAGAGATAGATTCCGCAATAAAGTAATTGCTTAATTCTTTAAATATATATATATATATATATATATATTTTTAATTAAAATCGTAAAAGAATTAATTAATAATTTATTTATAAATAATTAAAAAATAATTAATAAATAGTCATTATGAGTCATGTTACAATCTCCTTGTGGAATTATTTTCTCCTAAATTACCCATTACTCCAGGATTACAAACGCGTAGTAAAAGATGGATTGAAGCAAGAATATTAGCCGATTGTATAAATTTAAAAGTTTGTTGAATTTTTAAATTTATTATTAAATATTTTTAAATAATTCAATAATTGATTAAATGATTTAATTTAATAATTGATTAATTCAATAATTGATTAATTGATTAATTTAATTAATTAATTTAAATAATTGATTAATTAAAAATAATAGATATGTAAAATGAATTTATATATCGATTCACCATCAGCTGCAATGATGCAATTAAATAAACATTTCAACACTTTTAATAAATTATGCAATACAGTGGGAATTGGCGAGAGTACATTTGAATATTGGGCTTGGTTATCAAGACAATATCGTGTCTTTGGTGAAATGTTAGAAATTGCCACAAGATCAGGATATAACATACCAGATCCTTTAACCATAACTCATTCGACTTCATCTGATTATCGATCAAGTAGTTCATTTGCTAATACTGGAGTTAATCCTTCTTTGGTTCTTCAACATCCTGGATTTTATTATCATTTGGCTGCTAAATATAATTCAATCAGAGGTGATAAATTTTTGGAAATGGAAAAGGTAATGATTTTTATCAATTTTATTATTAAATATATATATACGTATGTGTTAGAGGAATAAATTTTACTAATTCATAAAAATATTTATCAAAGACTTTAAAGAATTATGATAGTGAAGAAAATTTCGATTGTCCACCTTCTCCTATTATTGAAGCAGAAAGAAATATAGATCATTCAACATTGACAATAGAACTTTTAACAAAAAGTTATGAACAATTTAAGAAGCAAAAAACTGGACGTATGATGCTTTATCTTGCTTCCGAAATAGCTGGAACTTATTTTATGGCTGGAAAATATGATATGGCTTTAAAGTAAATTTATTTAATTTATACGTATTTATTCATTTATATTATATAATTATTTATATATTTATTTATACATATTATTAATATTTATTTTACATATTGATGTTTTTGTTTAACTTTCTTTTTTCTTTATAGATTTTTTGAACGTATCGCCAAAACCTATCGTAAAGAAAATTGGCATACTATCCTTGAATCAATTTTACGTTGGTCATTAAAATGTGCTAAAGAATCATCCATTCATAAGAATATTATGGATTATTATATTGAACTTTTATGTGACCGTGAGTTTTATGATATAATTTTTTTTTTTTTAGTTTTTGAAAATTATGGTTTTTTATAATTTAAAATACTTCAAATATTTTAGAATTTCAAATGAGCGAAGAAATGCGAGTAAATCTTCAAAATGAATTCATAAATATGATGAATAATGTAAGTTGATAACTTTTTTTTTTTTTTTTTTGATGTCTGAAAATTTCGAATTGAATATGACCTGATGTTGGTGTTCTTTTACAAATTCAGAATGAAATAACTAATTCACTTCATGTTGTTGATATGAACGACATAAATTCATTTTGTATCTTTTTTTTTATTATTATTATATAATTATTTATTATTATTATTATTATTATTATTATTATTTTATTTTATTTTTTTTATTTTTATTATTACAGTTATTCAAATTATTCATTAAAATTTATTCTTGACCTTTCTTCTGTTTTATTCTATATTTATCTAACAGTAAATTGTTATGTACATTATAAAGAACCCGAAACCTTTGTTGGTACATCAACCGACTTTCAGGTTACATTTTCATCCCCTCCTACTACACCTCCAATTCCTTTAAGATTTTCATTTCTTCGTTTTTCTTTTAATGATGAATACTTTAATCATTATTTGATTGATAATGAACAAGAAATATTGTCTGCTTATGACAAATTACAATTAATAGATTGTAAAGATTGTCAAAGGGAAGAAAGAGAAGGTGAAGGATATGTTTGGGTAAAAAATGTTGATTTAACAATATCAAAAAATTCCACAAAAGTTTTTGAAGGTTCAGTTATACCTCGAGAAAGTGGAGAATTGCAGGTAATGTTCATATACTCATACTCATACTTATATGCGTATACTTATATTCTCATACTTACATATTCATATTCACATATTTTATACTTATATGCATTTCAAGTTACAAATTGTAACTTTAGGAATTATAACCGCAAATTGGAAAATAGAGCTTCGTTTTGATGTTAATTCTCATCGGGAAGAAAATTTAAAACGTAAATGGCTTACATTAACAAATAATAAAGAGCAAGATCAACAAGGTATAAATCAAAAAGTTCCTCATGGTAGGTACCTTTTGTGACTTTTAATCCTTGTAATAATAATTGTAAACCCTTTTCTTTTTTAGTTTCCAGGCTAAAATTTATAAGTTTGAAAGGACGTCGAGAAATTACTTCGATAAAGTATTTATTACTGTTTTTAAATTTATTATTAATTGTAATAAAAATTCATACTTATTTTCTATTTACTCTTGGTATTATATATATATATATTTATTTATATATTTCAGTGTGACACAAAAACAAGCCAAACTTGATATAAAGGTTAAATATCAGGCTCCAGCACTTCTTGATGAATATTTTCCTATTGAATTAACAATGGTTAATTTAGAATCTGATGATATTAAAGCCCTGTTTCATGCTGAGTTTATTCCGGAGATGCATGGTAAAAATAATAATAATTATTATTATTATTATTATTATATTTATTATATCATTGTTATATCATTATTCATTATATTCCTATTCTTATTTTTACTATTATTTTTATTCTTACTATTATAAGATTCTGAAGATAGAATAGTTTTAGACCCCAGTCATAACGGAACCAATCATTTAAAAAACATAGATTTTGGAATAATTCCTACAAATGGTTCATTGGTGAAAACAATTTTTGTGATAGGAAAGAAAAGTACAAACATTAGAGATCTTAATTTTGGGGTTAGTAAAAATGATTTTTTACAAAAAGAAAAGAAAAGTGTTTTTTTTTTTTATTACGATTTAACAAATATAATTTATTATCATCACGTAGATTTATTATGCATTTGTTTCATCCTTACCTCAATCCTTACCACCATCACAAGGTTGGATTGAAAAAAGAATGGAAATTAGATTATCATTTATTACACCTTTTTCCATTAATTTTAATATTTCACCTCAAGGGGAAAGATTTGTGCAAACTAAAAAATTACAAAAATCACATCATCGAAAGATAGAAAAATATCTTTTGAAAGCAAGGATATCAAATACTTGTCCATGGGATATTAATGTATCTGCAATTGATTTAGTTTTGGTATGTATTATCATTATTATTATTCTTTTTTGATTATTTTTTTTTTATTATTTTTTTAAAAATTATTTAATTATTGTTATTTTTAAATTTAAATAAAATATATTAATTTATATATTTTATATATTTATTAATTTATACACAGTTTGATCAAGCCAATGCTCAAACTAAAATGGATATTATTGCATCTTCCACTGAAACAATTAATGAATCTCTTGAACAAGGTTTCTGTCTCTTAATATATATTTTTTTTAAATCTATTTTTTTAAATCTATTTAACTCTGTATATTATTTATATTTATATTTATATTTGAACAGTGTGGAAACCAGGACATATTTATAATTTCATTTGCCTGTTAAAGTTGGTAATTATTGATGATAAATTACTGGATCAAAATATAGATATTGGATTACTTGATATTCAATGGAAAAGGTAAGTAAATATATATATATTTTTTTTTTTTACAAATATTTATTATATTAATTAAATTATTATTTTTATTATCATTTCATTATTGCTTCATTAGGAATTATCAATCTGAGAATATTATTATTATACCATTTTCTGAAACGACAATGATGGTACCTCAAATTGAGCATCCAAAATCTGATATATCTGTTACAATAGGTTTATATATTTATTAATTATATTATATTATAATTATTTATTATTATTTATACATTTTATTATTATTTATATTAATTATATTATAATTATTATTATTATTATTTTTTACATTTATTTTATAGTTATTCCATCAAATCCTATTGTTGGAAAACTTCTTACATTTATATATAAAATTATGAATGGATCATCATCAGCAACCAAAATAAATGTTACAGTCGAAGTTAATGAATCATTTGTGTTTTCGGGTTATAAACAAACCCATTTTTATGTTCAACCATTCTCAACTTATTACTTTAAAGTGAATTGTTTCCCTTTAACATCTGGAAAAGTTAAATTGCCAAAAGTAAAAATAACAAGAATTAAAGAAACTGATGGAACAGAACAAGAAGAAATTAAAATTACTGCGCCTGGATATAAAGAATCGTATGATGATGAATGGTACATGATTTTTATTCGACCAAGAAAAGAATTACATAATGAGTTATATAGCATTTGAAAAAAAATATATATTTAAATTATTATTATTATTATCATTATTATTATTTAATTATTCATTATTATTTATTTATTCATTCATTCATTCTGTTTTTAATTAATAAATATATTCAGTGTATTTACCTTCTGGTATTCTCAAATAATTAAAAAGTGCATGAAAAAATATCTTTATTGATAAATATTATTTGTACATACAATATTATGTTTAAATATTTTACATATAATTTGTTCTTTCGATTTTTTTAAATTTTGGTAGCAGCAATTTCATGTAAATATGCACCAAATAATTTGATACCCGAAATATAATTGGAACGATCAAGTTTCTCATTAGTTGAGTGAGCTCCCTACATTATTATTATTATTATTATTAAAGAAAAAAAAGATTTAATAATGTTATCTTAATTTTATTTAAATGATTATAATACATACATCGTCACCTCGACCCATTGGCAATAAAAGAACATTCTTATCTAACGCGTCTTGAAACGTTAAAGTAACGGGAATGGATCCACCTTCTCGTGTATAATCTGGTTTAACATTGAAAACCATTTCAACTGCTTTAGCAGCCGCAACTAAAAGAAAATAATTAGAGATTAGATTTCATACACATGCACATAAAAATATAAAAATATAAATATATATATAAACAAATTATAAATATAAATATATAAATATATATATATAAATAAATTATAAATAAATATATAAATATATATATATAAATAAATTATAAATAAATGTATAAATATATATATAAATAAATTATAAATAAATATATAAATATATATATATTAATACATATTAAACTCACCATAATTCCAATGATCTGGGGAAGCAACCCATGCTTTAGCTCCATGTAAACTTTCAATCTTTAATGAATTTCTAGTTTTCAATTTAGAAAATTCTTCATTTAAATATTTTTCAACTAAGGTATTAACCCGTTCAGGATCCATATTTGGAACTAATCGAATCGAAAATTTTCCTTGAACTTTAGCAGGTAATACAGTTTTGGCTCCTGATGCTGAAAATGCACCTTCAATACCATGAATTGAACATGATGGATAACGCCATCTATAATTTAATAATATAATTAATAATTAATAATAATAATATATATAATAATAATTTTATAATAATAATGATATTTACCGATGTTGTAAGGTATTAATTTTATCATCATGAATAGTTGTTTTAGATCCAATAGCCTCATGATATTCATTCAAATCAAATTCAATTGATTCATAAGTTTTATTTTCATCCTCTAATAAAATTAAGATTAAAATTAAAGATAAAATTAAAGAAGTTAAAATTAAAGTCAAAGGTAAATTAAAATAAATTATTAATTTAAATTATTAATTAAAATTATTAATTAACCTGTTAAAGGAGCCACATCATCATTAATTCCGGGAATCAAAATTTTACCACTCGGAGTTACTAATTTACTTAATAACGAAATTAAATCTGTCATAGGTTCATGTACTGTTCCACCAAAAACCCCAGAGTGAAGATCTCTCCCTGGACCTGAAACCACCACTTTGTAATAAGTTATTCCCTATAAATAAATTTGATATTTTTAAATGTGTAATTTGATTTTGTAATTAATTTGAAAAAAAAAATAAATAGAAACTTACGCGTAAACCATAAGTCAAACATGGTTTCTTAACACCTAGCCAATAATTGTCTGAAATACAAACAGCATCGACACCTTTAAAATATCTATTAGCTTCTTTGAAAACCAATTCATCAAGTCCTTCTGATCCACTCTCTTCCATTCCTATATATATATTTCATGTAAATTTCATTATATTATATAATATATAATATATATGTAATATGGAGAAAAAGAATTTACCTTCAAAACAAATCTTCAAATTAACAGGAAATTCTATTCCAGCTTTTTGATGTGCTTCAATTGCATTAAGCCATCCTATAATAGGTCCTTTATCATCACTAGAACCACGTCCAATTAATTGATGTTTATCAGTTTCAACTAATTCAAATGGTGGAGAATTCCAACCATCCTCAATTAATGCCTTATTTTCAATAAATTAAATAAATTAAAAAAAATTATAAATTATAAAATAATTATAAATGAAATAATTTAAATAATTCCATTCCCACAACATTATGCGAAACATTTATATCAAATATTTTTTTCTTACAGGTTGAACATCATAATGTCCATATACTAAAATAGTTTTTTTTTTTGGATCATTGCCATAAGTTCCCAAAAGAACTGGTGGAAGTTTTAAAGTTTTGTTTTCTAAAACTTGTGTTCCAAGGTCAATTGCTTCATAACTTTTTTTTTTTTAAAAAAAAAAAAATTATTATTATCATTATTATTATTAATTTATCTTTTAATTGACCAAAAAATTATTATTATTATTATTATAAACTTTATATTTCACCTAATACCCAATTTTTGGAATAATCCAATGAGCCATTGACCCATTTGGAATACATTTTCGCGGTACGCAACATCCCCGCTTACACTACAAGTATATAACAATCATTATGACAATTATTTTTATCAACCATTTATAATATTATTATAACCTTGGTATAGCTACTGCTTCCTTTAGCCTTTCGACGTAAAGGCTTTCAAGGCTATCAACAGTGTTAAAATATTTTTCTAAAGTTGAAGTGATCATTATTGTTGAAAATTCAAAAAACAACCCCATTTATATCACATGTTACCAATAAATCACATGTTATGTACGTTACTCTATTAATAATTTATTTTATTAAACTTAAAATAACTTAAATATTAATCTTAAAAAAATTACTTAAATATTAACCTTAAATAACTTTAATATTAACATATTTATAATAACTTATTGTTATGGCAAAATAATATATTTTTGTAAATGTTTTGGGATTGCATTAACAAGATTCTTACTTTCTAACCATTTTCGACCTTAATATCAACAAAAAAATAAAATAAAATTAATTAATATTTTTAATATTACCTTTTAGAGAATAATTAACAATAAATTAAAAATAAATAAAATAATAATTCTTACTAAATAACCGTGTTTGATATCTATAAGCACCATCACAAATAGCTGTGACAATAGTCTTTCCTATTAATTTAATTTATCAATGTACAAAATTTCTCTTTACTCCTTCTTTCTTTCTCAAATAACAATCAATAAAAATAACTCCATTCTAAACCCTTATAAATTCTGAATAAACTTTACCTGGACCTAATATCTTTGCCATTTCATAGGCTGCAACAACATTTAATGCAGATGATGCTCCCATATAAAAACCTTCTTCATCCAATAATCTATATAACATTTCAATAGTTTTTTCATCTGAAATATATAAAGCATCATCTACTGAATTTACTTCTTCCTTTAAATTTTCAGTAACACGACCTTGTCCAATTCCTTCCGTAATTGAAGATCCTTTACGTTCTATTAAATTACCACCACTTTTAAAATAACTATATAATACAGAACCTGGTGGATCAGCAATGAATGATTTAATGTTGGGATTTTTTTCTTTTAAATATCTAGTTACACCTGCAAAAGTTCCACCTGTACCAGTGGAACACGTGAAACCATCTATTTGACCATTAGTTTGTTCCCAAATTTCTGGTCCAGTGGTTTCATAATGGGCACGTCTATTTGCAACATTATCAAATTGATTTGTCCATACAGCATTAGGAATTTTCTCAGCATGACGACGAGCTTGATGATTATAATTATTTGGATCGTCAAATGGAACAGCGGGAACTGGATAAACTTCGGCTCCTAAAAATATTTGAAATATTTAAGATATTAAATATTTTATATATTTTATACATTTTCAATAATAATTAGAATAATAATAACAATAAAAATATAATAATAAAAATAAAATATTATTTACCTAACATCCTTAGTAAATCAATTTTTTCTTGACTCTGTGTATCTGGCATATAAATTACACAATCATATCCTTTAGCCCGGCAAACGTGAGCGAGACCAATTCCGGTATTACCTAAAAAATTTATAATCATTTAATAATTTATTTCATAAATTTAAATTATACTAATTTATTTACTAATTTATTTAATTAATACCTGCTGTACCCTCTACAATAGTTCCGCCAGTAGTAATTAAGCCTTTATTTTATATTATACATATTATTTTTAGGTAATGATAATTTGTAATAATTAATAATTTATAAGGGAAGAATTAATAAATTTTTAATAAATTTTTAAGAGAGGAAAATGATAAAAAATAAATACGAGAGAGAAGTATATGCAAATTTCTCCTTTGTTGTAATTACAATTTCACCTTTCTCTTCTGCTTCTTTGACCACATACAATGCAGCTCGATCTTTTACGGAACCTCCGGGATTCATAAATTCGGCTTTTCCAAGAACTTCCGAACCCGTTTCTTTACTTATATTTTTTA
This sequence comes from Diversispora eburnea, assembly GCA_910592015.1. Taxonomy (NCBI): domain Eukaryota; kingdom Fungi; phylum Glomeromycota; class Glomeromycetes; order Diversisporales; family Diversisporaceae; genus Diversispora; species Diversispora eburnea. The sequence goes on along the minus strand of CAJVPK010000169.1, from coordinate 31,098 downwards.
GACGTATCTATATTAATTAATTTAACCAATTTATTAATTAATTAATTGAGAACATTTTATTTATTAATTGACAAATTTCGTTTTATAAAGAATAGTTATATTTACCAAGGGGGTATTTCCAATTGCACCAATGAAACCGTCAAGTACTTTTGGTTTCTTACAAATCATTATTGTATTAGTTAAAAATATTTTAAAATATATTCTTGACAATTGATTATTTAATTAATTTAATTTAATAAATAAATACCGAATTAGCCACCGCAGTTGAAAATAAACGACGCGAGAAAATTTGAGTTTTTAACAAGGACATTTTCATCGTTTTGTTAAAAAAAAGAAAACGAAATAATACGAATATTTAAATAAATAAAATTCATAATTTCATTTCATAGAATGATTATCTAAAAAAATTAATTGATAATTTATTTGTATCACTTTTTGCATTATTGTTTTTCCAAATTTGTTAGTTTATGATAATGTGAACTAATGAAAATCATATCATATGATTCACAAAGCATCTTATGTGTATGTGTAATGAACATCAATTCCACTAGTGTTACCAATGTAAATCCTATAAATTTTAATATAAATTGTCAAATATAGAAAACACATCATCTTTAACCCGTTTAACTTCGGATGTTTCGAATGTGTCTGGTGGTGAAACTGATGATTCTTGACAAGAAGTGATCGCATTACAAATTGTAACGCACACGTGATTTTATTATATTATCATATTATCCAAATTTTCAAGATACTAGCTATTACATCCATTTTACACCCCAAAAGATCAGTCACCCAGTCGAAGGAGAGCATCCGCAAATGAAAGTCGTGATGGTCTTTGCTCAGCTCTTGCATTATCAAAAGATGCTGTAACATCACGTACCAGTAACTAAATTTTATAAATAAGTATTAGATAGAAGTTTAATTTCGTAAATTTCATAATAAAACTTAGCACATACCTCCCATTTCAATACAGATTCATAGAAATAAAATGAAAGATTTCATTTCAGAAAATTTTAGAGGAAGATTGGCATTATCAATCTCATTTAGTCTATACGATCCTGAATTAATATTTAGTAGCAGATCATTAGTATCCTCTTACAATGTAAATTTTTCAATAGAACAAAAAACACATACCACAATAATCAAGAAAATATAAGTATATTCTAAGGCGAAAACTCTGTCATACAACTTCTTTGGTAATCGTTGCCTACTTTTGATTGTTTCTTCAACAATTTTCGTTAACATATACTTTAAATTTTTTGTTATTTTCTTGACATCATCAATTTCCTTTTTATCCTTCACCACTTGTCTGGAGCCTTCCATATATACGAGCTGATATTTATCAGCATCCGTCATATACCCAGCTCCGTCCGCACGGTTACCATTAATATGACTTTTTGACGTTATCTCGCCTATTCATAATGTATGTCAGCAATGTACCACAAAAAAGCATCAAAACATGGATGGACGAAAGCATTAAGGTGAGCATGTTCTATGGTATTAACATTGAAAAGCGGGTTTTGCTCTTCAAGTGAAAAGGCTTTAATGCTATAAGAAAAGAAATACTTAGAACAGAGATTGAAAAAACAAAAACAAACCAATAACACAATATTACATACAATGTTGGCAATGTGCGACGTAAGACCCGAACTACTGCATTCATTATAAAATCACTTTTATCTGGTGCTCTTAAATCATCTATTTGATAATTCCACTCCTTGGCTGATAAGTCCCGTGAAAAAAAATTACAAGAAATTCATGAACATTTGTGGGAACCAATAATTCTGTCGTTGAATCTGAGGATTTAATAATGTTTCCCAGAACACCTGTTATCTGGTAAAAAAAATCAAAAGTTAAAAAATCCGTTGTTTAAAATGTATTATTACATAATACTTACAATGTTATCCGAAATGGTTTCTTTCTCGTCATCTACTTGAGGTAAATTTTCAAGAGAATTTATATCTAATCCCTCTTCTGTTGTCACTTCCTCTTCGTTTTCTTGAGGAAATTTTTCATCTGTTGGTTATGTGAGTTGATTGTATCTCATCATCCTTAAGCACATCGCGGACATTTTATTTGGATATAGACTCATCTTCATCTTGGACCTTTGAAATTTCAAAAATAATATTGGAATTGGAAGATTTAAAACAAGACATAAATAGAATACAATTACCTGATTCTCTGGTTTTGAGTTCCTTCCTGGCTCTCTTTCTAGCTCTTGTTAGCGGTGGTTGAAATTCATCCATATCTTCTTCCTCGTCATTGACCTTTGTGTAAAATTTTGGATGGTAGTATATGCCGCTTTTTGTCCTACCACTTCGTGTGTTGATTGTCAAAGTCAAATAACCAAGCAATAAGCTAAAGACTTATGATTACTTCTTAAAAATAACAAAAGTCTTAACATACCTTGCTGAGTGAGGCTTCTACTTGTAACCAGTATGACTCGCAACTGGAAATTTTATCCAAGGCTGTCAAAAAAAATATAAGAAAAATTAAACAAGTCATTATATTCGTTAATAAATAGTAGTGGAATATCCATATACCTCAAAGTCATCTAATAAGTCCTTTGTTTTCTTGCGCTTGTTAATATTATTCTCTTTTTTGATTGCCGTAAGATATTCTCGTAATTTCTCTTTGGCATGTTTCCGTGAAGTGTACGAATAGTTAAATTTCTCGTAAAATTTTTCTGGCTTGAGGTTATTGAGGTTATTGCGTACCCAGGTTAGCGTTGTCAGCATTATTGTACACGAGAAACAGTTGATCAAAATAATTAATGAATGGGGTTCTTTCTTTTTGAATTCATGAGAAGTTTACTCTTTACGAGTTCATTAGGGCGGAACGTAAGGAGTTGGGAGACGGTTGGTTAGAAGAGAAACTGTTGATCAGAATAATTAACGAGAAGAGAAACAATTGATCAAAATAATTAACGAGAAACAATAGAAACAATAATTAAATCAGGGACACAAATTTTTATCACGGTATAATCAATTATTCCGATTTATTCCGCTAAAAATTTTTATAAGAAAACTACACAAATTATCATTTTTTTAAATTTAAGTGATTCTTTACTTAAATTCAGTTATATGATTATCGATAATAATTAAGACGGTATTTTATACTTTTTTTTTACAAGGTATTTTATTCCAGAAATATATAAATAAAAGCTGCAATCATGCGCAAATATTACACAAAAATTATACCAATTTATATTTATACAATAAAGATTTTCTTGGATTCCTAGAAACGCGTTCACAGGCTATCAGTGTTTCAGTCTGAAAACGACTGGTGTATCAAGGGTGATCAGTCAGTGAATGGTTGCGCGGCGACGTTTGCACTCTAGTGCTTCGTTGACAAATATGGTTTTGGTCAGTAGGCACACTTCTTCGAATGGTCCGCTGTTCTATCACCGCACAATGGCACTTCAGTTATATCTTCAGTATCCGGCTGAGCGCACTGTCATATATTTTTGTAACATTTTTTATATCATTGGAGCATGTAGCGGTATGATGATTTACTTATTACAATTTAAAAACACAGGTAATGTAATCTCGCGCACTTTGCAAGTACGTAAAAAATGAAATGCTCACTTATCTCTTTCTTCGAACCACTTGAAAAGATAAGCGTTGACGATGATAGTGCCAGCTTATACTTCCACATAGGTAAATTATTTGATATAATAATTTACCTGCTTTATTTCTCATAGTATTTCTTCTACTTCACTAGGAGTTTATTCTGACCTTTATCCTGTTGAAAATTTCTTTAAAGTGAGTCCAAATAGTTTGGGTGATATTTATGGATTGAATTCTATCAGAATCAGAAATTAATTTATTTTGGTAAGGTATGAATATTTTGACAATGAATCAACTTTGCAAACAAATGACAATCCATGCATATAGGCATTTCAATAATTATTATATTATTTCTCAATATTTTTTTTTCTGTTTTCTCTCCATGTTCAATTCGTTCATTTATTGATTGAAGAATTGATCAAATTGGAAATATATAATTCAAAAAATCAAATTTCCTTTATTGAAACAATACGTTTTTTAGTTAAACTACTCAAAGTCAATGGAAATAATAAATATTATTACATATTTATTTATTGTGTATATAAATTTTACAAATAACATTAAATAAACTTGAGATTACAAAAATATAATGAAAAAATAAATCTCTAAAATAAATTCAATTTTTGTGATTTGGAACTATTTCAACTATTTCATTTAATGATTCGGATTCTAAATATTAAAAATTAAAATACGCAATATTCGTTTATATTTATAAAAGAAAACATTAAATAAGCAAATAAAATATAAAGTTATGGTAATATAAAAATAAAAATAATAAAATAAAAATATTATTTTTTATTAATAACTTAAATAACTTCATAATCAATAAGAAAAGCCACCTGGTGATGTTCCTAAAGGTTTTTCGTAATCAACAACATCTTCGCGGCAACAACTATCATTATCTAAATTAAAATTAGATATAGATGTATTACTATATAAAAAAAGTTATATTCAAAATATGTACCATTCTTATTTCGATCGTTTTTGCATACATTAAGAATTGCAAATTTTAGTTCTTTTTACTTTGCTAAGAATTGAATTCCAAAGATTATCATTTTTAATGAATAATTATGAGTATGATCCATGCTAAAGGATTATAACCTCCGAAAGTTCCATTAACTTTTATCACAACAACTGTATGATCGTGACCATGGCAGATATTCCAAAAACATTTGTGGAGCAAACCCATCTTTAATTTCACGCAAAACTAATTCAAATTTATACGGAATATTTGTTGTTGATTTAGTTGTTTCCAACTAGAAATTTCTGTAGCATGACAGAAATGGTAGTTGAAAAAGGTTCTTTTGGTTCGGTAATTCTGTAATCAAGACTGATCTTGCTAGTAAAATAATTGATTTTATTGGTCTGTCGGGAGCTACTAGATGTTGCTTGATTTCTTCCCAAAATTATTTAACAAGAATTTTTTATAAGGCCTGATTTTATCATAAATTTCAATATTTGTAATATGAAAGTAACGAATATGTGGTAGGAATTGTTGTGAAAAATGTTTCCTTTGTCCAATCTTCTGGGTTTATGGGGAAAATAAGATTATGAGCAATTCCCCCACTTGATAACGTACGTAATCCCAAATACTTCTTTCATTTGCAAATCGTCTCGTTTGAGAAGAAATACTAGTGAAGATTCTGGAATGGAAATGGAAATGAAACTGAAATGTCAAAATAAGATTAGGATACTTAACTACAATATCATTACAAAAATTATCTTTGACAAAAAATAACAGATAGACAAATAAAATAAATTTTTAACCAAGAAGCTTTATCTTCAATAAGAATAGCTTCTAATAATTCGGCAAGTTCATTAGCAGCTAACATTTAAATATAGTTTCAACATTTTTTAAATTAATAATCTCACAGTAAATATATCCACATAAAAAAAAATAATAAATTAATAAGATGATAATATTATAAACAAACAAATTAAAAAGTTCTAATATAAATAATAGAATTTTATTATAACATCAAAAATTTGAGCAGAAATTCTTGACTTAGTAATTATTTTCATATTACTCACATTTGGTTGAATATTTATCACAAATGGATGGGATAATATTAGCTAATAAATATTTAATTAAAGATTTAACTTTTTTTAATTCAAAAGGAAATTTGTCGCGAAAGCAAAATTTCGAGATCCAAACCTTCAACCAAAATATATTGAGTATATAAATTCTCATAATTCAGAAGCTATTGAGAAATTATTAACTAATCAAAAAGTTGAAGAATCTTTATTGAAATGTCTTAGACATAAAGCTCTCATTTATGGACAAAATCCGGTACTTTAAATGATAGACCAAAGACAAACATCGATATAGTTATTGAGTTATATGAAAAGTTGGGTAATTTCATCAACCAAAGATGTTGAAGTCCAATACCTTTTGTCATGACTAAGGGTTGAACATTTCAATAATAATGGTTTGTAATGTACAATCGCGTCGCAAATTAATGCCCGATTTTTTATTAAAATAAAAATTTCTATTTTTACATTTTATACATAAAGTTTTTTTATAATTAACTAATACTTTAAGAAATTATATATTAAATTTTGATCACTCTTCACTCAAAGCAGTCTTGAGCCCATCTACAGTTTTTGGAATTATTATTTTTTTGTTTCTGAATATTGTCCTTTAACAATTTCCAGATGTTTTCTACGGTTTTAAGGTCAGGGGCCACTCCAAATCATTATGTTACGTTCATACAGTCAAAAAAAAATTAATAGATGAGTGACGTTACTTTGTGACGACGCGATTATACATACGTTATACAAAAAATTTCGCTCATTTATTTATTGTCTAATAAAAAATTAAATTATAAATTGCATAATCATAAGTATTGTTTCGTGGTAGAATGAATTTATTATATTCTTCTTGCCTTACTAATACTTAAGCACTTATTTATTATTTTTTCTTTGTCTTATTAATGCTTAAGCATTTATTTATTATTTTTTCTTTGTCTTATTAATGCTTAAGCATTTATTTATTATTTTTTCTTTGTCTTATTAATGCTTAAGCATTTATTTATGAAAAAAACTATGAAAATTATCATCACTCTTTATTTATTGTATTTTCTTTGCAATTTATACAGCTACATATGATATCTAATGCACATTTTACAGGATCGAATTTTCAAAGCAAGAACGATAATACGCACAACGTTTTAATTGAAAAATTACATTTTAAATTTTTTAATTAAATTCATAATTTGAGAATTTAGAAATAAGCATTTATTCTCTTTACCTTGTTAATATTTAATCATTTATTTATTATTTTTTCTTTGTCTTATTAATACTCAAGCTTTGTTTTATTAATGCTTAAGCATTTATTTATTATTTTTTCTTTGTCTTAAGCATTTATTTATTATATTTTCTTTGCAATTTATACAGCTACATATTATATCTAATGCACATTTTACAGGATCAAATTTTCAAAGAAAGAACGATAATATGCACAACGTTTTAATTGAAAAATTACATTTTAAATTTTTAATTAAATATATAATTGAGAATTTAGAAATAAGCATTTATTCTCTTTGCCTTATTAATACTTAAGCATTTATTTATTATTGCCTTATTAATACTTGAGCATTTATTTATTATTTTTTTTCTTTGCCTTATTAATGCTTAAGCATTTATTTATTATTTTTTCTTTGCCTTCTCTTTGCCTTATTAATACTCATGCATTTATTTAGTTTACACAAGTACAGAAAAAGCTTATGCACGAATGCACGTTTTGTAGGGAGATTCAATTGCTCAACATTTTAATTGAGAAATTCCATTTTTATAAATTCTGATCAAATTATAATTATTTGTGCATATTTTCCCAAATTGGAAAATTTCAATAATATTTTTAAGCGAAAATAATAACCTTGACAAATATAAAAGAAGCAAGAAATAACTGAAATAACTTCACTTCTCAATTCCTCTAACCGAAAAAAAAAAACAAAAATTATTGAAATTAAACAAAACAATGTCATCAAGAAAAATTTTTCTCTTGGCTATTATTGCCTTCGTTTGTACAATCTTTATAAAATCGGTTCTAACAGCTGATGTTGGTACCGCTGTCGCTCGAACATATGATTCTGAATTAACTTGGAAAACCGCTGTTGATACTGTATTTACGGCAATTTTCAACAACGACAACATCAACCCTGGAAATGTTTATCAATGTAGGTTCATTATAGAAGACGAGAATGAAAGATTTTTTGATGATCTCTCTGAGGAAATTCAAAGAGGACTTGCTTGGGTCCCTGAAACTGATACTTCACGTTATATTAATACAAATTCAAAATGGAGCGCTGGCGATGTTGAAGGCAAATCCTTCCGGATTGTATATCCTGATGGTTCTAGTGAAGTGGCGCAGATTTTGGGAGAAGAAATTTAATTCAATTTATATAATTATATAGTGTAGAAAAATATATTTTAATAGAATATTATTTGAAATATTAAGTAGGGATTATATTTTTTTTTTGCGTTGGATAGCGTATAATAATTAGTAACACTATTTTCTGTTGATTTTATTTAATTAGAAAAAATTTAATAAATATAGAAATTGTCCTTTTGCGTTGGATAGTGTATAATAATTAGTTGCACTATTTCCTATTGATTTTATTTAATTAGAAAAAATTTAATAAATATAGAAATTGTCCTCTTGACTGTTATTGCCTTTGGTTTATAAAATAAAATTTGTTCTCTTCGTGAAAGGTTAAACATTTGCAAGTCTCTCTTAATTGGGAAGAAACTTTAACAATGATTCAATTATACCTAAAAAGGGTTAAAAATTTTCATATTTTATTAATTTTTTTTTATTAAGTGGAAAATAATAAATCTTGAAAAGCAAAAATAAACTTTACTTCTAACTGAAAAAAAAGTAAATCTGAAATTATTCAAAATGATATCAAAAATAATTTTCTTCTTGGATATCATTGCCTTTGTTTTCACAATCTTTATAAAATCGTTTTGGTTCCGTTGTCGCTACCTTCATAGTACTGTATAAACGGTTCAATCAATACTTGATTTGGTTGGAAAACTCTTGGTGAAAAAATCCAACTAATGGTAAATTTCCAAGACTCATTCAAGTACAATATTCTATTTATTTGGGCTTGACAATTGTTGACACGTGATGGTAATAATTCACTAAATTCACTAAATAATACTCTTGGTGATAAAACTCAATTTACGCAAGTTTTGAAATTTTTTTATAATAGAAAGAGTGGACAACTTATTATTGATCTTCTAACTCATTTAGACCAAGGACGTTCTCGGTGCTTCACATTATTCCGAAGAATTTGATAATCGTGTAGTTTAAAAACAAACAGCCTGATCCGATAATGTGATTGTCAATATAAATAACAGTTTTTGATCTAGATATATAATATTTAATTGTAAAAGTGACTAAGAATAACGAGATGCATATACTGTATAGCTTCAATTGCCATAGTTTGTTTAAAAAAGTTTAGTATTTTCCCACCATTTATATTATGAATAATAACAATAATAGTAATTTTTCGTTGAGATGACCAATTAAAAAAACAGAATAATTAAGAAGATTATTTAGTAAAAATCATGATTGATTTAATGTTCAGTGTTTGAAATTCAAATTTTAAATCCTGTGCGCAATTTAGAATTCTATATGCAAAAATTTGTGCGGATGCCTTTTTTTATGTGCGGAGTTTTCAAATTTTGTGCTAGCGCACATTCTGCACATTAAATTTCAAACACTGTATACGTTTCTCTTGTGTTGAAAATTGAATTTTCTATTTGTTTTTCGTAATTTATTCCAACTTTTCTATTAAAAAATCATAAGCTTGATCACCGACTGACTAACTTTAATTTCAAAGATTTTTAATTTGTGACACTACATGTCACACAAGATTATCAGGAAAAAATAAAGCGGGGATTAAAAATAAAAAAAAAATAAACAGGCCAGATATAAATATAACAATCATTCATTCATTTTGATCAACATAAATAAATAAAAGCATGAAAAGTATAAAAGGGATCAGTTATCTCTATTCTCACTCATTTTCCTCATTTTCCTTTTTTTTTTTAAAAAAACTAGAGTCCTCTCTTTAAAGAACAAATAATAATAATAAGTATTCTCTCCAAAAGTAAATATTTATTATTACTATTATTATTTAATGTCTTTTAATTAAAAATACTAAAAATTTCTTTTCTTGATTTAAAAGGGGAGAGAATCCCGGAACGAAATGTAAAGCGAATGCGACGAAAGGATCTCTCCAAAAGTGACTATTATTTTATATTTATTATTCTTTTATATACATACTAACCTTCTTTTTTAGATCTAAATAAAAGGTAAGAGGATCCGAAAACGAAATGACACCCATTGTACAAAGTAATAACTCCCAAAAAGGTAATCATTTATTATTATTACTATTTATTATATTTATTATTTATTAAAAAAAAAAGAAGAAACAATAATAATAATATTCTTAAAAATAGGGAGTGAAGGGAAGGGAAGGGTTGGTAATCACTACTTTTTTTCATAATTATTTTCTCCTTCAAAAAGCGGAAAATAATTATGAAAAAAGTAGTAAGTTTTAAAAAGGGTATCGAGGACTCAACTAGGCGGAAGTGAGTGGGATTGTTGCATGGTAGGCAATAACCCCCCATCTTTGGTAAGTTTTATTATTTTTTATTATTATTTATTATTTTTATTATTTTATTATTATTTTTATTATTAATATTATTTTATTTATTATCTTTTTTTTAGGGCGCGGTAATGCCGTATCACTCACCACGGTCACGGGGAGTTCACCTTCTCCAAATTATACTGGTAAGTTTTATTAATTAATTAATTGATTATTTAAACGATTTAAATAAATTTTATTATTTTTCTAAAAGGCTAGTATTTTATGGGGAGGAAGTCCAGAGAATCCATTATAGTGTATGGTTATTCCTGCAAATCATAATGGTGAGTTTTTTTTTATATTCCAAGTCTTATTATTATTTGTAATATTAAATCTTTTTAAAATTTTTAGAATTCTCTGGAACCTGGATTTTGGACACGATGACGATGACGACGACGACGACGACGGCGATGACGATGGCGATGAACTGGAAGAATAGGTATGAGTGGTTTTGTTGGCTATGCGGTTATTTTGGTGGTCATACGTTGGGATGGTAGAAAGATGTTTTGAAAGGTATATTTGATTATTGTTTATGTTGGGACGGCAGAAAGATATTATGACAGATTTATTTGGTTATCATTTATGTTGGGAAGGTAAAAAGATGTTATGATGGGTTTATTTGGTTGTCGTTTATGTTGAGGCGGCAGATAGGTGTTATGACGGATTTATTTGGTTATCGTTCTTTCTAAATAAAACAATAAAAATATAAAAATAATAAAAAATGAAAATAAAAAATAAAAATAAAATAATAAAAAATTAGATAACCAAACAAAAAATATAGAGTTTTTATTGTATTGATTTACCAAAATAAATAAAATTGTTTTAAGTGGTTATAAATATATCATCTTTATTGAATTCATGATAAGTACAAGTACAAAACCCTCGCTTTTTAAAAATAAGTGGGTAAAATTGAGTTTTAGATTGCTCCCATTTTCCATTTTGTTTGAAGTTTGATTTGTAGTTCAGTTACTCCGTTTGCGTAACTGCAGTAATCATACGCGTGTTCCATTTTTCGTGTCAAAATGTCACAATGTTACGCGAGGCCCAGTATTTTTATTTACATATATTACATTCTTTCCCTATTGCTTGCTTATTATTCTCTTTCTCTCAATTATCAATCTTAGATATGTCTTTTTCTATACACTTGGGCACCCGTTTTTAAAAGGAATTAACAAAGGGGGTTGTTTTTTTTTTTTTTTTACAAGGGTTATGATGAGGACACATCGATGCTGCGGATTGGCCACCGTAAATGTTCCAAGTTCTGGGTTAGTTTGACTTAGGTGAATTACTGGATTAGGGGTTCTTAAATCAGGTGTCCAACCTTTGTTGTTGGTAAAAGTCTGTTTTCTTTTACCACTGAATAAAAATACAACAAACATATTGGGTAAGTAAATATATTATTAAACTTTTTTGTAAATATAATTTACTGAGCTAAACCTATTTATTACTATGAAATCAAAAAAAAAAGGTCAATCATCAAAGAAGTTGCCGAAGTGATATTACTCTTTTTTTTTTGTTGGGTTCATAGAACAACCGTACATGCTATTATGATAATAATTAATATAAAAAAAAATTATTGGCAAGCTAAAAAAAAGTTCATTAAAGAGAAAATTTAAATGAGATTTTGTATCATTTTTATTATTAAAACAATTCAAAAATTTTTTTCCAAGAAAAAAGTGCCTTTATAAAAATATTATTTATCTATATAAAATATACATTAACCGCATTCTAATAGTGGATCGGATCGTTTGTTTGGTTACATAATTTTCGTGATAATCTAAAAAAAAATTAATAACGAAAGAAATTTTTTAAAATAAATCAAAAAATTATATATCTTTAATACAATTTCAATTATATTATTATATTAATAAAAAAAAATGAATTCACATTTAATCAAACGAAATATATTACCAGACGTTCGTAACAATGTTTTACGACGTTTATTTTTTAAAAATTATTCGAGACGATATTCTTCTTTAATTAACAGTGATGGTATAATTTTTAATTTATTTCATTTAATTTGAATGAATTATTAGTATTTATCGTTTTAATTGAGATTATCTTAATTGATTTTATTTAATAGTATTTCAAACAAATAATAGGATACATGGTTTTAAAGTACAAGAGGTAAATAAAGTTACATAAAGTTAATTAAAGAAAATAAAGTTAAATAAAACCAATTAAAGAAAATAAATTTCTTTTTCATTAATATATAATGAACTAATTATACAGTGAAATGATTTATTAAATTAATTATTATTTGAGTATTAGACGAGACATATACCAGAACTTGAACTTACGGCAATACAACTCATTCACGAAGCTACTGGAGCAAAACATTTACATATAGCACGAGAAGATAATAATAATGTTTTTGGTGTAGGATTTTCAACTCCACCTACCAATAATTGTGGGACTTGTCATATTTTGGAACATACCACATTATGTGGTAGTGAAAGATTTCCGGTTAGAGATCCATTCTTTAAAATGTTAAATCGTAGTTTAGCAAATTTTATGAATGCATTTACTGGTAAGTTGTATTATAAATTAAATTAAATTCTATCGGTTTTTTGGTATAAAATTTTTTTTTTTTTTTTTAGTATGGAAATGAGATGTGATTAATAATAATAATCATTTAATAACAACAATAAATAATATAATAATATAATAATACTAGCAAATGATTATACAATGTATCCATTTTCTACTACACATAAACTTGATTATGAAAATTTAAGAGATGTTTATATGGATGCAACATTACATCCTAATTTGAAAGAATTAGATTTTAAACAAGAAGGATGGAGATTGGAACATGAAAATCCTCTAGGTATTTTTTTTTTTTAAAATAGTTTATTAATTTATTATAATTATTATAATTATTATAATCATTTTTATATTTTAATTATTTAGATGGATCCACAAATCTACAATTTAAAGGTGTTGTCTATAATGAAATGAAAGGACAAATGGTAATAGATTAATAAAAATAATACAAATAGATAATTATTTTATATTAATTATTAATTAATTAATTATTTTATTTATTTTTTTTAGTCAGATGCGGGATATTTATTTTATTCAAAGGTACAACAAGAAATGTTTCCAAATACTATATATGGATATAATAGTGGCGGAGAACCTAAATATATTACCGATTTGACATATGAAGAACTCTTGAATTTTCATAAATCACATTATCATCCTAGTAATGCTAAAATTTATACATATGGTAAGTTAATATAATATAATAGTATTATAATTTATGTTATATAATTATATAGATATGAAACTAATAATAATAATAATAATAATAATATTTAATATTAATAACAATAGGAAATTTTCCCTTGGAAGATCATTTAATAGCAATTAATGAAAAAATCAAGGGATTCGGAAAAATAGCACCAGATGAGGGTATTAAAGTTGCCAAACCATTTGAGTTTCCACAAAGAGTGAAATTTAATGGACCACTTGATCCAAGTAAGTTCAAATTTTTTTTGTTTGTTGTTTTATTATCATTCATTTTATCATCATTTCATTTTATCATCATTTCATTTTATCATTATTTCATTTTTTCATCATTTCATTTTTCATCATTATTTCATTTAGTGAATAGTCCAGAAAAACAAACCAAATTTTCAATATCATATTTGACAAATGATATTACAGTAAGTTATTCAATTTAAAAAATTTTTAATAATATAATAATAATAATAATAATATTTTATTATATATCTAGGATGTATTTGAAACATTTGCATTAAAATTATTTTCCTATTTATTACTTGATGGACATTCATCTCCAATGTATAAAGCATTGATAGATACAAATATTGGTTCTGATTTTTCAGAAAATACAGGATATGATGATTCTACAAGGTTTCATTTTTTAATTCTTAATTTTAATTTATAATTATAATAAATTTTTTATTATATATTTATTTTTATTAATAAATTTTTTTTTTTTAGAATTAGTTCATTATCTATTGGATTACAAGGAATGAAATCTCAAGATATAGAGTTGGTAAAAAAAAAAAGCAACACTTTCTTCATTTATCTTGATATTTTTATTAATTTTGATATGATATTTTTTGATTTAATTTATGATAATTTTATTTTTATAGGCGGAAAAAACCATTAGAAAAGTTCTTGAGGATATACATAAAAATGGATTTGATTCTAAGCGCATTGAAGCTGCTTTACACCAAACTGAATTAAGCAAAAAACATGTGATTATTTATTTTATTATTCTTTATTCATTTATTGTAGTATAATTGATATAATTGATATAATTAATATAATTAATATATATATTTATAATTAATTTAGAAAACAGCTGACTTTGGGTTGAATCTGATGAATGGGTTAAGTTCTAGTTGGTTTAGTAATATTAATCCAGCAGATCTTTTGGAAATTAATAAGGTTAGGTTATAATTATTATTATATTATATTAGTAAATTATTATCATTGTTGTTGTTGTTGTTGTTATTATTATTATTAAATATCAACTATTATTATCATTATTATTATTAGAATGTAGAAATCATAAAAGAAAAACTTAAATCTGGTCCATTCTTTCAATCTCTCGTTGAAAAATATTTCTTCAATAATCCACATATTCTCACTTGTATAATGGAACCAGATTCAAATTTTACTCAAGAACTTAATCAAGAGGAAGAAAAACGTTTAGAATCAAAAATAAATTCCTTATCACTGTCAGATAAAGAAAAAATTAATGAACAATCATTAGAATTATTAAAGAAACAAGAAGAAACGGAAAATCTTTCGGTATTACCTACTTTGAAAGTAGGAGATATACCATTACAAATGAGAAGGTTTAATTTGGATTTTAATGATGTTGAAGGATGTAAAGTACAATGGAGGAAAACAGCTACAAATGGAATCACCTATTTTAAAGCTATTTGTAAAATTGAAGAGGAATTACCTGAAGAATTGAGATTATATTTTCCTTTATTTACTCAAGTGTGTAAATTGTATTTTATTTTTTATTTTTTTTATTTTTTTTTATTTTTTTAATAATAATATTATTACCATTATTTCTTTTTTTTATTTATTTTTATTCAAGGTATTAACTTCTTTAGGCACAAAGACTAAAACAATAGCAGAATTAGACGACGAAATACGTCTTTATACCGGTGGCATTAGTTGTTCTCCTACTGTGAGCACTGATCATTCTGGTATTTACACGCACATACTCTCTTCTCTTTCTCACTCTTCACTCTTCATTCTTCTCTTTATCATTCTTCTTCTTTTTATTTTAAGATTTATTTAAATATGAAAATGGATTTGAGATCGCAGGACATTGTCTTGACAGAAATATAGATAATATGTATGACATAATTAAACAACTTTTATTAGAAACTAATTTTGATAATGTTGAAAAATTGAAAACCATTTTATATGGGGTAAATTATTAATTATTATTTAATATTTATTTATTAAAAAATTATTATTTGAAAATATTTTAAATATTTTTATATATCTATATCTTTATTTTTTATTTTTTTAGAATGCATCAAACATGATGAATTCCGTTGTCGATTCAGGACATGAATATGCGAGAACTTTCGCGGCTTCACGAATTGCACCTGCTATGGTATACCGAAATTCTTGTTTTAATTTTTATTATTATTATTAAATTCAAAAAAAAAAAAAGTATACTTGTCGCACCCGCTGGTGATACAAAAGTTAAATTATGTAATTTTGCCCAGTGGTGACAAATAGATTTACCAATTAAATTCTATTAAAATTTTCTATTAAATATTTTTTTTTTCAGGGACTTGCTGAAATTTATGGTGGTATGACACAAGTGTATTTCATGAATAAACTAGCGCAGTCCAAAGATTTTGATATTATTGTAAACAAATTAAAGGTAAATAAATTAATTTAATCAAATTATTGAATTATCGATTAATTAATTATTGATCATCAATCAATTTAATTCAATAATATTAATAAATTATAATAATATAATAGGAGATTTCATCATTGGTATTAAATAAACCATCTTTAAGAGTCGCGATAAATTGTAGTTCGGAAATTGTTAACAAAAATGAAACCGTATTAAAAAAATTTTTGAATGGATTTCCCGAAAGTAATAATAATTATAATAGAG
Organism: Diversispora eburnea; assembly: GCA_910592015.1. Taxonomy (NCBI): domain Eukaryota; kingdom Fungi; phylum Glomeromycota; class Glomeromycetes; order Diversisporales; family Diversisporaceae; genus Diversispora; species Diversispora eburnea. Next base: position 14,731 of record CAJVPK010000169.1, on the reverse strand, counting down.
ATAAAGAAAACATAGAAAAACTTAAATTTCAAATAAAAAATGAGAAAGCTTTCTTTCCATTTCCGTTTGCAGTAAATTTTTGTGCAAAGGCTTTCAGAGGTGTTCCTTATTCTCATCCCGACAGTGCTAAATTACAGGTAAATAATTAACAAAATTTACATAATCTCTCTGAAACCCTCTCTAATACGCACTCACTTTCTTCCCTTAAGGTCTTATCATCATTAATGAAAACTCACTATTTGCATCGAGAAATTCGTGAACGAAATGGAGCTTATGGAGGTGGCGCAGTTTATTCATCAACAAATGGAATATTTTCATTTTATTCATATCGAGATCCAAAGGCATTAGATACATTAGAAACATTTCATAAATCAATAAATTGGGTTTTAGATAGAAAATTTACTCAACAGGTAAACAATAAAAAATATTATAAATATTAATTCTCATTATTATAATTATCATTATTTATTATAAATATTAATTATCATAATAAATTACATTATTATAATATCTTATAGGAAATTGATGAAGCAAAATTATCAATATTTCAAGGTTTAGATGCACCAATAAGTGTTTCACAAGAAGGAAATATTTATTTCAGTGAAAGAATTTCTGATGATTTAAGACAAAAACGACGTGAACAATTATTATCAATAACTGAAGGGGATGTTAAAATAGCAGCAAATTTATATTTAAAAAAACAATTTGAAGGATCTAAAGAATATTCTATTGCTATAATTGGTCAAGAAAGTGATGAGATTCAAAATAATAGTGATTATAAAATATATAAATTGGATATTGGTGAAGAAAAAGAACAGAAATCTGAATAAAAATAAAATAAATAAATAAATAAATAAATAAATCAATCTTCACAGTACAGTGCATAGTAATAGGTAATAGAGTAAAGATATATAATGTAATATAATGTGATATAAAATCTGTTATACTTTAATTAATATATACAAAAATATTGAGCAAAATATTTGAAAAAGAAAAAAAAAATTAATTAATTACGATCAATTACTTCATTTATCCCTCTTATATTTTGAGTAATTATCTTCCATGTTTTATTATCCGTTATCATTTTAACATGATTAATTGAATTGTATATGATAAATATGAGATAGATTATAATAATATCACAATCACATTGCAGAAATGAATATGATATCACATTTCAGATACATATTACACATAAATATTATCCAATAGTTTTTGATCTTCCGTACACTTATATTTTTCGTTGTCATCGGTTACAAAAAAATATGCAGGGATCTTGTAAAGTGTATTAAATTTTTTTTTTATTATCTCATCTTATTTATGATAAGTTACAATGAATTATGAACAATGGATCTCTAAAAAATCACATGAGGAATAAAGAAGAAAATTATTGGTCTTGGTGTTTGAGGAGTTTGTGATTAATAATAATAATGACATAAAGATCAGCACACAAAATAAAGCTGAATAGTGAACCATTGAATGTTTGAACCCGAATGTATTTGATTTATTCTTACCATAATATTCTTTATTATTATTTTTTTTTGTAATTAAATGCATGCATCAATACAGTAATATAATTATCATTGTTATTGTTTTTTTTTTAAGGTTCTCTCTCTTTCTGGGAAATTTTATAATACTGGAATTATTGTGCGTTATGTTTGGAAATTTTCTAACAATACCATTTTCAAATGTGAAATTCATTGTAAATATTAAATTTAAACAAATATAGATTTTAAATTATCTTGTTTCTTGGCTTTCTTGGCTTTCTTGACTTTTTTTTTTTTTCTTATCAGAAGTCAGGTCTTCAAAAAATCAAGATTGAATTATTACAAATTGTACAAATTGAATTACATAATATCTCTCGGATTTTGCTTCAATGAAATCATTAACAATCATAGTTCATTTTGTTGATTGGATAATCAGAATAGGTAAAATTTTTTTTAGATCCTTGAAACTGGGGATAAATTTATCTTACCCTAATATGGAAAACTACATAAAAAAAAAATCAAATACTTTTTTTAGAAGATCATTAACAAACATTTTGGTATATTCAGTTAACATACATAATAGAATCCAAATACATAATTAATCTATAATTATAATTAATAAAATTGAAATAACAAATGTGCGTTATAAAAACAGCAAACAACAACAAATGACAACAAAATGTGCGTTATTATTATTATCAATACATAATTTAATCAATAAAATTTTATCAACTTTTTTTTTTTAATTATTGATATATTGTATGCACCATATAAAATATTTTTCAGTCTAAAGAATGAACAGAACACAGACCATAATAAATGATTGATAATTTATCAACTAATGAAATAAATAAATAAATAAATCAAAACTGTTAATGTTAACTATTAATTATAAATTTCCATAATTTATTCAAATAGATTATTCCTCCCCCCAGAAAAAATGATGCAGAAAAAATGAAATGCAGAAGAAATAGAAGAACTGATCGTAAATAATAATTGCCAATTCTAGATAAAATGAAAATCAGTAAGATATATTAGTAAAGATAACATCAACAATAAGATATGTATACCGGCAATAAGATATTATAGTAAAGACATGCCTGTAAAGATATGTTACTGTTACTATTACTATTAATGTCAATCCTTTGTCTTTTCCTTTTCTTTTTTTCTTTCTTTTTTCTTTCTTCCCGTTATATAAAAAAAAAAAGAACTTAAGAATTCTTTCGTATTATTATTAGCACATGAATCTAATCTTTTCCGTAGTATTAATAAAAGTAATAGTAGTACAATTATACATTTATAATATAGTTTTAATGTTGCAGACAAGCCAGTTATACGAAATGGCGATAATAAATTCACGCCCACCACCCAGTAATCAAAATTGATTTTATATGAAATTATGCGAAAGGATTATTGTAGGCAAATTTTAATTCGTAATCCTAAATTCTCACATGAATGAAATTAGAATTTCTTTTTCCGAATGAAATTTGTTTCTCATGAAATTGAGAATTTTAATAAAACCCAACATAACAAAATAACACAGCAGAAGAAACTCAGCAAAAAAGAAGACGACAAAAAAAAAACATGGGCGTTTTGTTTTTCCTCCCAAGATTGGTTGAGTTTTTTATTTGTTTGTTTGTATAAGAAAAAGAGATAGAGAAGGCAAAAGAATGATGAAATTAAATGATGTGAATGGACGAAAGAGAAGGGGAGGGTGCCATGTGTAATGTTAATTTCCTATTATGTTTAAAAAATATAATAACAATACGCTATATTTATGTTTATTTATTTGTTATATTTTTTGTTAATGACTTTTTTTATTTTGTTTCAAAAAAAAAAAAACAAATGTTTCAGAATTAAAATTTATTATAGAAATTATAATTATTATTAAGCATTAACACGTAAAAAAATTTAACCTGAGCCATTTTTTTTTTTGTTTTAAGAAATAAATGTATCGGGTAATCATATATACGGAAAATTTAAACCAGTTTGTTGTTGGTTTGGAGATTACATACATACATATATACTGTACACGCATATACATACGCATATATACATACTAAATATACAAATATATAATATTTTTGTCAATGCCCCGAGAAAATATTAAAAAATCACTCATTCACATTTAGACAAATTCATACATTTATTAAAAAAAATAAATTAAATTTACTAATTTTGTCTTGGCTAAATTTTTCTTTATAATGACATTATTGTTTTCATAAAAAAAAAAAAAAAAAAAATTCTCTTTGGAAATTTTTTTTTTCGTTCCTAAATTGCATGCATGCGTGTAACAGAACGGACATTATTACCGGGAATGATAATTAATATTATCTCACATGACGTGACTTCATGGCTTTAATTTTACTTTTATAGTAATCATTATCATAAAATGAATATTATATTTTTAATATTTTTTGATCTACGTGCAGAAATTGAAGTGAGAAATTCATTTATTTCTATGTATTTCTTTTAAAAATATCTACAAATCATTGAAAATATTGAATAATAAATTCTAAAAAAAAAATCTAATACCTAATTTACAAAATATATATAATACAAATCTCTTAAATTATGAATTTTTCTATATGTATTATTATTATTATTTTTTTTTTACTGTACATAAATTTTTAAAATAATTTTTCCAATTTCCTAACTTTCTTTCTTTTGCATATTTTTATGAATTTCTTATTTCTAAATAATAAATAAATAATATATATAAAATATTATATATATATATTTCTTGGATGGATAAGAACAAATCATTTCTTTATCTCTCTCTAAAGTATTTAAAGAATAATGAAATAAATAATAAAACAAATAAGATATATATAAAAAAAAATAATAATAATGCAAAATGTTAAAGCTCTGCTCAGCAGAAACTATAAATAAATATAATAATAAAAAAATAAAGAATATATATAATAATAATAATAAATAATAAAGAATATGTATAAAAATAAAGAATAAAGAGTATATATAATAATAAATAATAAAGAATATATATAATAATAAATGATAAATAATAATAAAAAGAATTGTAATTATAAAGTTTTTTTACTTATTATGAACATAAATATTATATTTAAAATAGTATTTTGGGAGACGACACCACTTACACTTTTATCAACATATCGATACGCGTATTTTTTGTCTCTTTTTTTTTTTTTTTTTTTGTCGTGATTTTCGTAATTATCATAAGGTTTGTTTGTTTGCTTGTTTGTATTTTTTACAAATTGTTTGTGTTTATTGTTTATATTATTATTGTATATAGTATTTTTATATGTATTTTATAGCTTAAAAAAAATCATCATTAAACAAAAAAAAAATAAGTTTTGAGTGAGATTTTACTTTTTATATATTCTTTTTTGTTTATTTTTTTTTTTGAAGATTTTTTTTTATGTGTACATGAGATGAATTATGAAAAGATGAATGATTGATGATGGAATGTCGTGTGAGTGTTGTTTTGAGTGTTGATATATGTTAGATGATGATGGTAATGGTGAAAGTGATGTTGTTTTCTTATAAATGTGGTTTTGTTGTATTTGTACGCGTGTGTGTGGGTGGTGTCATTTTTTTTTTATATTTTATATATATATTTTTTACTATTTTTTTGGGGGATTTTTCTTTTTTGTTTTTTTGAGTTATTCATAAGTGTGAAATATAAAAAATCATAGCACATGTTAAAAACATATGTGACATGAAGAAAAATGCTACACTTATATATATAAAAGAAAGAAAGAAAGAAAGAAAGAAAGAAAGAAAAAAAGAAAAAGAAAGAAAGAGAAAGAAAGAAAAAGAAAATATATTACAAACAAAACAAAAGGGAAAATAATAATAACATTGTATAAACAATATCAAAATTATCTCACGAATGATAAAGTTCCAGAACGTTTATATTGTGAGTATGGATATTTTTTGCTAAAAGGATTTAAAGTCTATATATATAGGTAAAAAAAAAAAAATAATAGAAATAAGAGAATTAGTTAAAATAAGTTAAAAAATAAATTAAAATAAATTAAAATAAACTAAAAAAAGTTAAAATAATTACCCCTAAATTCCTTGGAAGAAAGGCATCACTATCATTTTTAAATTTTCTTTCGTATTCGTATTTACGTTCTTGCAATTCATTGAGAGCACAATCAATTTGATCATGTAAATCTCTTAAGGAATTGAAATCTTCGTGTCCAGATGGTGTAACTTTTAAAAGAGTCTAAGAAAATATAATAAATAAAGTGAGAATAATTAATACAATAATAATAATTAATATAATAATTAATATAATTAAATTATATTATATCATACCTTAACCAATAAAGGATATTTGCATAATCTCTGAAATGGCTTAGTCAATAAACTTTCAATAGTTAAATATCTACAACTACCAGAAGGAGGAACATTAGATTCTAAAGATTTAACTAATTGACCTAATTTATTTTTTTTCTTTTTAGAATAAGCAATTTCTGATATGGCAGCTTTATAATGTATCAGATATGATTCATAAATTGAGAATTGTTTGGCTAAATCTCGAAGAATATGTGTTATCGAAGGTACAACAGGATACATTATGGCTTGTATGCATCTAAATTGCTATTAAGTTAAATTTGGTAATTATTTATTTTATTTTATTTTTTTTATATAGGTGAATGATGGGCATAGCATATAAAATAATTAATTAAAGGTTAATATAGAAAATGGTAGATAGAAAAAGAAAAGAAGTAAAAAGTTAGTATAAAGTAAGTAAAAAATAATAATAAATTAAAACAATAAATAAATAAATGAAAATATGTAATAATAAAAATACTAACCACTGAAACCTGAAAATGGAATAATTGAATGAACGGTAATATATCAAAAGTTTGTTGAAGACTACGAGATAGACGAATTCCAGAATCTTGTAATGGATTTATATAATGCTATTATATTATTATTATAATTAGAATTATTAAAAATTAGTATTTATATATGGACATCAAAAAAAGTAAATTGAAATAATTCTAAAAATGGGAAACAAAATGAATTAAATGAATTTAAATGGAATAAAATGTAAATATGATAAATGTATAAAGAATAAGATGTACATGAATAAGATGTTATATATGTGAATGACATGAATAATAAGGTTTATCAATATGTATAATATTATTACAATAGGATAAATAAAGAAATAATAATAGAATAATAGAATAATAATAGATAAATAAAGAAATAATATAAATAATTAAATAATTAAATAATCATAATCATTTATTTATACTTTACCTCAATAAGATATCGGATATCATTAGCAAAATCACATTCGGTTCGAATTATTTCAAAAATAATTTCTTGTCGATGAATTTCTTCTTGAGATAATTCGGCTTTAATATTTGGATCTACTTGTTCTTTCCATAAAGGAGCGGATACGGCATTGGGACTAGGTGGAGTAACGATTGAACTAACGGATATTATACTACTATTTACACTTGGAGTTGAAAAATCCCATTTCGTTGATAATTTAAATAAATTACTGTTACTACGTTTAGGTTTAGGGTTTTTACGATTATTATTATAAATGTTTTTTTTGTTTCCGTGATTTTGTTTTTTATCTTTATTTGTAATGGTTTCTTGGTCGAATATTGTTTCTTTTTCATCAAGTAAATAAATTGTATCGGAATCATCATTATTAGAATTATTATCTGAATCTTCTTTAAATTCTTGATAATTTTTATGTGGAATACATGATTCCACTACTCGGTTAAGTGCTAACAATAAACTGTTGAATAACATTTTTTTTTTTTAATGAATAACAATAATAATTATTTTTATAATATTTTTTGTTAAAAAAGAACAAATGTTTTAAAGATAAGAAGATGAAGATACTGTGTTTAAAGAATTTTAAAGAATTTTGTCGAGGATCAGATTTCAAATCTCAAATTCCTCAAGTTTAAATTTTAATTATACAAAAAAAAAACACACGATTCAAAATCAAAAACTAAAGTTTTGATAAATATGTTGAGAATGAAAGGAAGTTTCGAGGGGGTTTAATTTATATCATTTTATGACGATAGTTTTTTTTTACAAACAGGTTTTTTATATATAAATTTAAATCAATGTTGTGTAATTGGTGAATTCGAATTTTTTTTTTTTTGTGGAATTGTGAATTCTAATAACAAATAATAACAAATAATCAATAAAATAATATAATAATAATAACAACAGGAATAAAAAAAAAAAAAAATTAAAATATAAGATTGTCTTTTTTTTGATTGATAGTTAATTATTCATTTATTTATTAATTTACTTCTTCATTTATTTATTAATTTACTTCTTCATTTATTCATATTATTCATATTTATTCATATTTTATATTTTATATTTTTCTATATTTTTGTTTTTATATATATATTTCCGTAATATATTTATATATATCGAGATATAAAAAATATATATCGTTATAGTTTCGGTTGACACGAGAAAAAAAAAACTTTTTTTGGCTGACAATATTTCTAATAAGTAACGCATTAATTACCGCAATTACACTATTTACTATTACGTATTATAGAGTTACTATTTGGAAATCATTGATTTTTTCTGATAAATGAATGAATAAATGAATGAATAAATAAATGAATGATTTAATAATGATAATAATAATAATAGAATAGTATAAAAACAATATAACGGTTAAAAATATTATAAAATATTATAAAATAATAGTATAAAATAATAATAGAATGATTAGGTCTGATGCGAGTATATTAGCATTATATAAAAAAAAAATAGTTTAGATTATATGTCACTATTTCATTGTTATCATTTCCTTATCTTATTTTACTTTGATTGGTTAAATATCATGTTAAAGAATTTAGGATTCATTAGACTTCTTGATATACCTGATAAATTGTATTACTCTTATTATTATGCTGTATATGTGTGACTTAAGAATATTGTAAGAGTTTTTGTGCGAATATTGTAAGTGAATATTGTAAGAATATTATGTGAGTTTTGTGCGTAATATGTGATAATGTAAAAACACTTATTATAACATCAGTTATAAACACCACAAAGTATAATTAGAGATATAATGAGATGTCACAAAAATAATATTGTAACAATGTAACAATGCACAATTAATGCAAAGGAGCGTTCTTAACAAAAAAATCTCATTTTTAGTCATTTTACATAATATTTGTAATTGAATTAAGATTCAAACAACCAATATTACATAATAATTAACGGTTTTTATGATCTCGATTATTTAAATACTTTAATTATTCTTATTTTTTCATAAAATATTATTATTACATTATTATTACATGAATATACATCATTATATACGAACGTTTCTCCAAAAATAATAAAATAATTGAATCAATCAAAATAATTTTGAAATAATCGTATTAATTACAATTACAATACGACAGTTATTTGATTCGTGTAGTTATATCTGTTATGTATGCGTACTTAAATTTTACTTCTCTAAATCAGAAATTACAAAAGAAAAAATATGACATTGTTATAAAAGGATTAATTTTATGCAATCATATTAATGTTAATATCTATTCATTTCATTATCTAAATTAGATATAAATTGACATAAAGCATAAAATCTATCTATTTAGACTATTGAATTATATTGATATATATATATATATTGATATATATTTTATATAATAAAGTTATATATTTTATTGCATAAGTATTGCAATATAATTCACATGCAAAATATATCAAATATAGCTTATTAATAGATTTTAGCTATTTTTTTTTAATGCTTCTCGATGTAATAATTGATAAGCATCCCAGAAGTTTGCATTCGTCAATAAATATCGATAGATATCAATAAAATATGATTATTATAGTTAATGAAAAAATAAAGTTACTAATTAAATGATTTGATTCATTGAAATAAAGTTATTATTAAAGTTATTAAAGTTATTATATGTATAAGTTATTATTTAAAGTTAATTAAAGTTATTATTAAAGTTATTTTGTTGGTGATATAAAAAAAGTACGTACTATAAAATAATATACACACTCACATATGTATAAATGTAATTTGATATGTAGGCAAATAATAATGGCAGAAATTTCATGAAGAAAAAAAAAATAATATAATAATAATTAAAATAAATATAAAAAAAAATAATATAATAAAATCTAATAAAGGTAATAAAAAATAATAAATATCATTTATAAATATAGATGATTATTAGATGACTATTAAATAAAAAAGGAAATAAACAATAAGCGATTTATATAAAAAAATTCAAGTCTTAAACTTGACAAAATATATATATATCGATTATCACTCTTTTTATCGTAAAAAAAAAAAAATAACAAACAAATAAACATGTGTTAAGATAAACAAATCGGATAATTGAATTATTTACTTTATTTATAAATAATTAGTTATAAAATTAATCAAAATTAGTTATTAGGTAAATTCGTTATTAATTATTAGGTAAATAATCAATATTTTATAATTAATATAATTTATTATTATTATTATTATTATTATTTGTCTTTATTATTTATTATTATTATATTTATTACTATCATCGTTTATTAATATTTAACATTATTATAGATATTATTTAATTTTATTGTTTATTTTTTTTTTTACATGTAATTTCTTTTCCGTATCTGTATTATTATTTATTCTGAAAGAGAGAAAATCAAAGAAAATCAAAGGAAATTGATGAAAAAACCAATAACTACAATAAAGAATCGATTTTTATTTATTATTATTTATCATATATGTTCACTATGAGAAAAAAATAATAATAATAAAAATAATTAATACCAATCAAAAGTTTCTTTTTTAAGTCATAGTAATCATAATGATGGTTTTATATACATATTTGTTTGTACTATAACTTTAATGTTCTATAACTTTAATTTATCAATTTTTATTTAATAACTTTAATTAATCAACTTTATTTTATAACTAAACTCGACAAACGTTTTTATATAATTACTAAAAATATATTATACGCATATATATACTTATATATATATATATGTATGTAATGTAATAATTTAGTGGAATATTTAATTATTATTAATTTAATAATTAATTAAATCATTATTTTTTATATTTATGATTATTTATTTTCTTTCTTTTCTCTTTTTTTTTCAAAAAATACTTTCCATCATGGAAATCATAGTCAACTAATAATTTATTATTTATTATTTATTTTATTTATTTTATTTAATTCCTAAGCCACGAGGTAAAATCAATTAAAAAAAAAAGAAAATTAAATAATAATAGAAATAATAGAAAAATTCAAAACATTTTCACACGTTAAATTATTTTATTTATTTATTATTATTATTATTTTTATTATTTTATTATTTTTTATTAATTTTTAATTTTTTTAATTATTATTTTCGATTCTTTTCGATTCTTTTCGATTATTTTCTCGTGGGCAAAAAAAAAAAAATTCATTTACCAATAGGATAAAAATAGAATAAATATAGAGATTATTATATGTTTTACAAATATTATAATATTCTAAATATTTTAAAATTTTATATTACAAATTTATCAATCAATATCACAAACATCATCATATCACAACATAATAGTATCACGACATTTATTTTAATCTAATTAATCAATTTATTCTAAATTCTTTAAAATCACATTAAATATACAAGTTAAAATACAAGTTAAATACAAGTTTAAATACGTTAAATAAAATAAATAAATTAATAAATTTTTTTGACAGGTTATTATCAAGATTTTTTAAGATTTTGTAGATTTTGTGTTATGTCAATAGAATAAATAAAGTGTTTTTAATGTTTTTGGAATATCACAAATTTGGTTTTTATGGATTTTACTATGACAAAATAAATAAAATAAATACAGTAAATAAATAAATAACAAAATATGAAAAAAAATTGCAAACTAAAAAACGTGAATGATACCAATCATATCTTCAAAAAACAAACGTTATTTATAAATTGTAATTTTTTTTAAAAAAAAGAGAGAGACACGAGGTTCAAATATAAATAAAAGTTAAAATTCACGAGATAAATAACCAAAATAATAATAATAAATAAATAATGATGATAGTAATAATAATAATAACGAGATAGAGAGAGAAAAGGATAGATGGAAAATATATTAGATATATAAAAAAAACATGATAACAGATAATCATTTTAAATATTTCAAATAATTCCAAATTAATTGAATTGTTTCAAAATAAAGTTGAAGAATTTCAAATAAATAAATTGAAGAATTTCAAATAATTTCAAATAAAATAAGTTAAATCACTAAATTTGTTTTTAAATTTAATTCTCAAGGATATTTCTGTTCTTTTTTGTGACGTTATTCATTGTTTGTAATGTCAATTGCATGATTATAAATAGTCATTTAATTCTAATTATGTAAAGAGAAAGAGAGATATACAGTATATATCAAAATAATTTATTAAAAATGACAATTGAATTTATCTCAGAATTAATAAATCACAAAAAAAATTTTAAGTAAATTTCCTTGGGTATTTCGACATTGTCACTAGAAAAAAAAAGTATTATTATTATAGACATACATAAATATAAATATATAAATTATATATTTAAATTATAAATACAAATATATATACACATTACATTTGCATGCATTGAAAGAAATAATTGCATTTTGCATATTCTTTCATTTTTTTTTAAACAAATTAGAATAAAAATAATCAAAACCCGAGGAATTAAAATTTTTTTAAAGTAGATCATGAATCAACAACATTATCATAACGGATCATCTTGTTTTCTTTTCTTTCTTCTTCGTCTTCTTCTCGTTCTTCTTCATCTCAAAAAAGTTCTCATTATAATAATATTAATTAATTAATATATTATATGTGATGTATCAGGTCGGTTAATATTTCTTGGCAACATCGTCACCATCATAATTATTATGACTTTAATAAAGGATAATTCACAAAAATAACAATAAAGCCTAAAAGTAAGATTATCAATGCATTTAATAAATGTATTTTTTGATATTTTTCACGCGTTTTTTAAAAAAAAACTAACTTTTTTAAGGACAGCATTGATGCAATACATACATTCTCCTCTAGTTTCATATAGTTTTATATTCATGAGTATTCATATAGAATCATTTAATATAATATTTATTGCATTGCTTTTTCATAGATATACACCGATCATCGTCATATTGTCAAAAGAATAATGCAATAATGTTATTGGTTGTTAATTAAAAGGATTCCCCATGTGGCAACAATGAAAAATTATAAAAATGTAAATACGTAATATACCGCAACTCAGTATTCAGTAAAACGCGTGCTATAATTCTATCGATGTGAAATTGGTTTAGTATGAGGTATACGTTGATGATCTTTTACCAGTAATATTGAACTTGTTTAGGTTCTAAATTTCTAAATGCTTCTCGAATTTCTCATTTTCCCTAAACGAATATAAATTTATATTCATATCCTGTTTAAATTTTAATTAAAATTTCAAATAATAAAAATATTATTAATATCATTGGGTAACATGTGATTGACAGTTCTTACCACTTACCTTATTGCTTTTTTTCTCTCAATGATAATTATTTGATTGTGATATTCTTTTAATAGAATGATAGAATTATTCTGATGATATAAATCTTAGATCAAATTCTGTTGGATCCACTTGACATATATAAATATATCCTGCATGTATTCTCAATATACAGTACATATCCAGAATAATATGTTATAATAAAAAAAAAGTATTTAAAAAGTTGTAAATAATGAATGTATTTATAGTGATTTTAACCTTTACTTTAAGCAATGTTTTGCAATTTTAATTTTAATTTTAATTTTTTTATTTTCTTTAAAAAGACTAAATAATATATAAGTTTACATTTCTGTCAATTAACTTTATTTTATTTTATTTATCTTTTATACAATTTATGAATAATTTATAAATAATCATGTAACATAATAAATATGATATATTATATAAGAATAATATAGTATATGCACACAAAGTGGACATTTAGATTTCAGAGTTCCGATGAATTTGGGCAAAAGAGTTTATTTTTAAACCCAAATAATACAGATCACATTACACTTCAATCTATTTTTAATATTAAGATTCAAAAAAAAAAAATTATAAATAGATAAAAAAGAAAATTCCTGTAAAGCAATGTATAAAGATATGTACCATATTATTCCATAAATTAGTATCAACAAAAGAATCCAATATTTCAAAAGATCCTATACTTGAATTAAACCAGTTTCAAATATGGAAATATCTGGAGAGTGCTGAGGAAGAATTCACTAAAATATTTTTAGTGAGTTACAATGGTTATTTTGGGCATTTGGAGTTGGTTCATTTATGAACCGACTTAGCTTAGACTATGGTGTATCATACATGGTGTAATCTAATTTTTGGCCACCTTCCTGTGTGGTGTAATCTGTTTTTTGGCCTCATTCTAATGTGGCTATTTTCCCGTCGTCATCATGAGAAGTTATTGGAGACCGTGATGAGAGTTGCACACAATGGCATGGATGATATTTTTTCTACTAGTCTGCGCAGTCAACAGGATTTTAGACTATGATATGTCTACGTCTGTGGGCTCGCGTGACTATCCTACAATAAGCCCTAAATTCTTTAGAGGAGAATGCCCACGTATCTATCCTACGATAAGTTTTAAATCCTTTGGAGTCTCAAATTCGATACTGGCATTTGTGCACCATTAAGGCCTCTGCGAAAATGAATTCTGATGAAGACCTTGATAATGTGGAGGACTTTCAATGACTGAATTATATTGGCTCATTGAAATTTGGTACAAGAAGGCAACGAACGATATGGATCGTCTTTATGCCAACAATATTCACACATGGATCGCGCTGGACAAACCATCTTTCCAAGATCTTCTTCAACATGAGCCTCGTGCTTATATTGTGTTTCGTCCCTCGCAAGTATGAATGCTAATACGTCTGTCTCATATGTAATACAGCTGACATACCAAGTGAAATTTTGGGTGAATTGGAGGAGCTTTCGGGTGGAGAGAAGTAGAGTTTTATGATAATTCTATGGTAAATACCATTAGGTTTGGATCTTACATCCGAGAGATTATTAAATATAACAAATTTATCTGATTTGATCATTTGCTAATAGGATTCTAAAGTTGTTCATACTACTTTTGAGACTAGTGAAGACAAATGTGAAATACAGTGGTGTGCAAAAAAAATGGCAATTTTTTTAAAAATTGATCATCAAGTGTAACTAACTCAATTTTGGTCGTA